>JAAAKE020098800.1:0-18933 GCA_010014785.2 Anisolabis maritima
TCTATCGACTGATCTAAAAGGTGGAAAATACAAAATGTCACAATCTTCCCAATTATAATTTCAGTGGAAGAAATATCATTACTTTACGAAAGCAGAAATCAAAGCGGTTGGACTATTTTCAATCGGCCGAAAGAATTCGGCAAACTCGTGGTCTCTATCCACGTATTCACAAGACATGAGCCCAGAATGAAATTTCCTGCTTGCAAAAATAGTTAATATTAATTTATTCATATCATTAAAAAAGGAAAAAGTTGCTGATTATTAAAATTTATGAATTTCATGAAGTGGTAAAAAATTGCAACTTTTCTATTTCATGATAAAATATTTGCAAAGAATTTTAGATAATTTTAAAGACGTCTGAGATCAAACCTTTTTGTTTATATGTACAAAATAATTTTCAATTATTAGAAAAGAAATGATAATGAAGAATTAGTTGGAACTTTTTTTTTATTAATTATCGACATCTGAAAAGTATTATCTGAATGAATGAGTTCCCCTCACAATAGCTCTAAAACCTCCCTTCGGCGCCATTATTGATTCCCGGTCATAAAAAACTTTCTAACGAGTCGAATTCCACCCCTTTTCCACCCAACCCCATCTACTCCACAACGACACCAGAAGACTCATTTTTTTTGTTTTTTTTTCCACAGCAATTAAATCACACTGCTCAAGTATTTAACCTACAAATACTTCGACTACATTTTTTAGTTTTTTTACTTAATAGATCGCGATAAAATTCATAAATGATTGATTGGCATATCAAAAATGATTGTAGTCAAAATAAATATGAAATTTATATGCCATCAGTTGACATGATTATTTATGGTTTATTTATTTTTTTTTCATTCTATATATTTGACAATGATAAAATACAATGAGAAAGCAACTTATAGTAAGGAATAATTTACACTTTTGGGAAGTTCATTAGTAAAGATGAAAGGATAAGTTAATACAATAAAAAGAAAAAATCTTTCAATTAATAAAATAATTTTTTTTTTAATAAAAATAAATTTGCATAGGATTTAATTCCACCACCAGCACTTAACGTGAAAAAATTAAAAAATTAATACAAAAATAAATATATGGCCTACACAAAAATACACAGAAAATTCTATTATAACAATTTTAATTTGTTCGAGCTTTTTTTTCTATTTAAAAAAGAAGTTTTCCCATTTTAAATGACTTGGGAGTTATTAGCCTTTTGCCAAAATGAACAAGAAACAAAAACACTCGATTAACATCGCCGCCGATAACGAGGGCCAACCTATTTCATAAAGCGCTTTCCCCATTCCATCTCGTCTTAAATTAATTTTTATGTACAATATTCGGAATAAATAAAATCATAGATTTAAAATGATTAATGTTATAAATATTTTATAACTCCTAATTTTAGATCCTTTTAGAATAAGTATATTGGTTAAAGCCTTACTTATAATTTTTTTTAAATCTCCCTTAAATGAAAAATTGATTTTCTATTACAAATTTAATTTAACAATTGCATTAGATAATAGATTAAAAGCTCTCAAATTTATTGATCACTTTAGCAAATAATATACAAGTTTAATCTGAATAATATTATTGATTTTCAAATTACAGGATGATTTAAAAATTTAGTTAGATCTAATAAAGAGATGCTAATGGACAGAGATAGGCATCTTGAAAGGATCCTGAAAGGGTTGATTGAGAACAAAGGAAAACCGAGAGAGTTATTCCAAATATCGACTTGTGTGAGAAAAGGCACATGCCTATCACTTGCAATGTGATAATGAGCCTTGTAAGAATAAAAATAAGATAGGGTTACAAATTAATGAAAATCTTCAAGCAATACGAAAAGACAATTTTTTTACTTCGCGCCCTTTAAGAAGGCAGCATTTCGGGATAACTTTCGAATTCGGGTTTCCTAAGTGTATTTCTTTATCTTTTTGACAATACAAACTGAGAGAATAGTAAAAATATCAGAGATGATATCGAAATAGAAAAACTTATCCTTTGACGATTTCAAGGAGTTCGATGGTAAGACTAGCTGAAATGAGACCAAGACTTCTCCGGCAACGAAAAAATGTAAAAAGACAGCCTATCGGGAAAAATCCCGGCCGACATATAGAAGAAAGATACTGGCCTAAAGCTTGATGGGCGAAGGGGAAGTCCGGCAGAATGCCGGTCTTGGCTCGGGTAACTCGTGGTCGCCATCCACGTACTCACAAAAGGTGAGCCCCTGAGTGTAAAAGTATGTATTGTTGTAATTCTTTATCAGCCAATTGATCGGATTTGTAGAAAATATTAAATGTATTCACCTTTATACGAAATAGCAGAGAATTTTCACCTTTAAATAAGGGAGCAGAGAGATTAATCTGGGATAGAGGCTTGATCAAACGCCTAAATATCCATCATTTTATAATAACTCTTGACAGATATGGAAAGTGCAACAGTGAAGGTCTTGTTTCTTTAGATCTTGGTCACCTTCACATATCTGGCATCCCTTAGGTGCCCAACCAACAAAATAGAAATATTGTAATAATAATAAAGATTAGAAATAAAATCAAGGGAAAGGTGTCAGTTATAATGCTACACTTTGAAGTGAACAACTCCAACAATGTTTAACTCAAACAATATTAAAGATTGGAAAAATATTCACTTTAAGAATCAAGCCGATTTAAATAAGGATACCATAATAATCTTCTACGAATTATAAATATAATGGCAAAAAGAAAGAAACAATGATATTTATAGTAGAGTATACTTATTTACAAAAAAAAATCAATCAATTCCGGATCGTTTTTAATGGACACGATGCAGAGAAAAATCATGGCTCGCTCATTTCACTTGACAATATATGTTCTCTGACTAGCTGGGTTGAGAAAATGTTCATAGGATATAATCTCTGGGTCCCATGAGGTGTCAGACCTTTTGCAAGAATCCATTTCTGAACAATATAGCTCTAAAGTAAAAAATAACAAGAGTGAAAAAAAAATTTTATACATAGTTTTAAATAAATAATTAAATGTATTATACACCAATCAGGTTCATATGGCAGTCTTTGCTCTTGAATTATGTCAAGAATATAAAGAAACTGATAAGTAAACAAATATCATAGCCCCTACTACTAACAAGGCAAAAGAAGAATTATAAGTTTGCAAAAAGAAAATCTATAAATTTAAATTAATGATTAAAAGTATTTTTTATTGAGAATTAGAAAATCGTATTCTTTATAGAAAAATAAAAAAATTAATGTTTTCGGTTTCAAAACCGTCGGCCTCACGGAAAATCATTTGAATTAAACTAATTATAAATTGTTTAGCTTTTTAAAATCAATTCAATAATTTTCCATATATATTGCAATTATGATGGGCCTTTAAATGCTCTCGACCATCTTTAAAGATTGGGTTAATTTCGACGAACCTGTGTACATCTAAACACAGTACTTTAAACGACCTCTGAAGAAAATAATTCTTAAAACCTATTAATTTATAAACACAAATGAGGTTCATTTAGCTGGCTTTGCTGTTGAATTCTGTCAAGATTAAAAATAAACTCTTGGTGGCAGAGAGCGAGAGAGAGAGAAGTTGTAATAGTAAGAGTATAATAATAATAAGTCCTCTCTCGAATAAATAATTCTTAATTGCTTACTACTCTTTCTTTAACTTCAATTTCCGCCATGTTCAATTTGAGAAATAATAAATAAATATAACTTATTATACATTGAAAGAGATATTGAGAAAGGAATATCCAATTGTTTTTTTATAATTGATTTATCGGATCCGTCTTTCTTATTAATTAGCTTTATTTGGATTAGAATCACAAAGAAAACTCATTAAAATTTGATCAAATAACGTTTAAGAAATTATTCTTTGATTAGCATTCATTAATAAAAAGGCGTTTATTTTCTTCTTATTTAATGGAAACTTTTTATATAAAAACTCTTTTTTTATAATAATCATGCTTTTAATAATTTTCCTAGACCGGTGTTTTTCAACTCAGCGGTAACGGAAAGGAGCACGAAACTGGGAAATGACTGCTCAATTTAGGTTCAATATATCTTAGGCGCTGGGATCTGAGTTGGATGTCAAAGCTCAGAATCAATCTCTAACGATATGGTTTCCTTAAAGAGACTCCGCGGTTTGCTGGAAACACCGAATAGTTTTGTGAAGCGTCTCGGATTTGGAGCCAGAGTTAGTAATGGGGGGTGGTATCTTAGCCTTTAATTCCCAAAGTTGTCAGAGTGTGGCGGATACTCTGAGAAAGATTTTCATTCCAATTTATATTGCAAGTCCAATACAGAAAACAGTCATTATTGGCTTGCTCTATGTACTCCGTCAACACGCATGTTACCTTGTATTGAGTTTAAGTTAACAGCGGATGGAGAATATTTTAAATGGTGAATAAGCGAATGATTTTATTAAACTTGTGGCTCATCATTAGAAATATCTTCGCAAAAAGAAAGAAACAATATTTTTTTTTTTTGCATTCTCTCAATGCTTGATTTTTTCGATACCTCAACTGTTATAATGAAGTCTTCATATTTTTTTTAATTCGCGTTCATATTAAATAGGGAAAATAAAGAATAAAAAAACAATTCAATTATTTTTTTATTTTTACTTCTCAAAATGTGTCAAAATTCTTGAAAATTCATTAGAATTTGAGAATCAAAAATCGAATATACTTCCATGAGAAAAAACTTGAGAATGACCTCAAAATTTAAAAAACTTAAAAATATTTTTTTTCCTTAATCATTAATCCTATATTTTTTTGGCCGGTATATATAAGATAGATACTAGCTTGAAGGAGGAAAGGTTGTCAGAATGTCGGTCTTAGCTCGGATAAATCGTGGTCGCCATCCACGTACTCACAAAATGTGAGCCCCCTGAATGCAAAAGTATTTATTGTTATAATTCCGATTTCAGTCAATTGGGTTGTTTAAAATATTAAACGCATTTATAGGGAATAGCAGATTTTTCACCTTTAAATAAGGGAGCAGAGAGATAGAGGCATGATCAAACGCCTATATATCCATTACATTTTACAGAACTTTTGACAGATTTGGACAGTGCAACACTGCAATAAGCATTATATTTTAGCCAATTACTAGGATGTTACTATCCAGACTAAGCACTCAATTTATTATACTTGTATTTCTATTTATTTAATTTACATTTTTTCGTTCCCAGAGATGGAATAGTCCATTTCATCTAGTCTTCCATTGACCTCCTTGAAATCATCAATCCATTATGTTAGTGGAGGGCCAATTGACTGTTTATTTGTCGTTTTGTAATATATAGGCCAATGTGAAAATATTTTAAAACTTAAATTTCCTTATCATGTCTCTGACATATTATCAAAAACATACTAAATGAAAGTGATTGAAAAGGAGAAAATAAAAATAATCATTAACTAATCTTTTAAGATGTTAATAATTTCTCTTTATTGAACTATAAATGAAAAATGACCCGAAATGACGTGAACTCTACTTGTTTTGGCCTTCGGTATTAATGCCCCGTAGCCACCTTTTGACGTTAACTCTTTAAGTGAGACTGATTCATGTTGAAAAAGATCATTAATCGTTTCTAATCTCACTCTAAGTCCTTGAGAGCCCCTCCAATTTTATCGATAAAGAAAAGGAAGCCAAGACAATACCCCAACGACTCAATGGCCTATTTTCAAGTGCAAAAGAATGCATCGCTCCGGTGGAAATAAGTATAATGCGTTTTTTTTTTCTATTGCTGATTGAACCATTTTTTACGCATTCCAAAAGAAAGAGCAATTTTCACAAATGTAGGGAAATTTTAAACAACTTAATTCTATTATGAGAATGAATACTAATAAAAAAAAAACTCCAGCTTTTTGAAAACATTTATTTTGTGTTAATCGTTTATTTTTTCGTATAATTTTATTTAGTGAAGTATAATTTATCTTGACTTAAAAAGTTAATAATCTTAATATTAATTGTCAAAATTTTATGTATAATAATTTGGTACAGAGCCGGCGCAAAATACGTATCGAGCTGAGTTCCGCTATTTTTGCTCCTGTTAATATATAACAGAAAAAGTGCGAATGTATGTGTGTACGATGTGTGGTTAAAAAAAAGTTTGTGGGAAAATGAAGCATTTCATTTTTTGACAAGAGAATTTTTGATAAAAAAAAAATATGATCTACCAACATGAAAATAAATTATTTTTTGTCGTAAGGGTATACATATTCGTGTCTCTGTGTGTCTGTATTTGTATTTGTGACTATTGACTAGTTGAAAGTATCAACATATGCATAGAAGGGTCGCCTTCTTCCGTGACAATGATTTGTCAGCCCACGTCGTGAGATTCGATTCTCATTTTTTTTTTTCGATCAGTGAGTGAATCTCCTCCTCTTTCTAAAAGAGCTTCACTTTTTTTTCCCCCTCTCTTTTTATCTTTCACAAGCGGTCGTATTACAGCTACATGCGTCCATTCCAATCCATCTTCTTCTGTCGCATTTATTTTTAAAATTATTCAAAATGTTTACCTTTGCAACGCAGAGATATCCTTAAATAAGCTTAATTTCCAAACCAAACCCAATTTTTATCTTAAAATGAAGAGACAGTTAAAAAACCCTTTCCGCAAAAAGAAATAATAAAAGAACCTATAAAATTTTACAAAACAATCAAAATCTGCGGAGTGGCTTTATTTATATATAAATTTATACACAACAACAGAGTCCCTCTAAGGTACATATGCGGAGGCAATAGCAGAGTTTTTCAATTCTGGAAGTAATATTATCCATGTGAAGTTCTTCTTAAGTCACCGGATGAGTTTTTTTGTGTCGAGTTCATCTGTGATAGGCCTACAACCCTGAAGTAAAACAATTGTATTTTGTCGTTGCTGTCCAGCTTAAAGAAACCAATTCTTGAATGCAACGTAAATCAATGTCCTTATAATTATATTGGTACCAATGTGTGTATTTGCTATCAGTTGTTCATTATGACAATTGCCTTCATTTGCAGTTGAACATTCATTAAATATTACAACCTAATACATCGAATCGGGTAAATATTTCGAGGCAATATTATACTTCTTCTCAGAGCTAACAAAACTAATAATCTAACAAATCAAGATTAATTTTCTTTTTTAATTTTTCGTCGATCTTTGAATTGGACATTTTTTATTCCCGGCTAGAGAGAAGAGAAGCATCGTCATTTCGACATCCCGATCCTCGGACGAATTAATATCTCCATTCAAGTATTTGCCTCTATTTCACCCTGATTGATTTTTTACTTGAGAATAGCAGAGATATTTTCACCTTTAAATAAGGAAGCATAAGGATTAATCTGGGTTAGAGACTTGATCTATCGCCTAAATATCCATCACACTCCATATTTTAAGGTCCATTTGAAAAGCTTTGCTCTTAAATGTCAAGAATAAAAAGGGTGTCATTTTTTCTTAAAAAAATAAGTTTTTTTTAAGATTAGGTTGGAATTTACTTTTAACTAGAAAATAAGTAGTTTTAGCTTAAAGGTTTATTAATATTTATTATAAATGTAATGATTTAAATAATTAAAAATAGTCTCATAAGTAAACAAATATCAAAGCCCCCACCACAAACAGAAAAAGAACAATTTTAAGTTTGCAAATAGAAAAATCTATAAATGAATGATTAAATGTATTTCAGTCATGTATCTCCTGAGCTCTATGGTTGAACACTATGGGTTCAAAAGAATAATACAGATAATATAGAGCGCCTAGTTCGTAAAGTCTAAAATTCAAATGATGCTTTATAGATGAATAATTAATTTGTTTTTTATTGAACTTCAAAAATAATCTTCTTGAAAGCAAATATAGCAAGATTTTGTAAAAAAAAAAAAAAAAAAAAAGTTGGTTCAGGAGTTAAGTTTAAAAAATTAGAGTAAAGGTGTTATATCCTAGACCAAGACCATCTTCAATAACAACAAAGAAAGAAAAACGAATTTCTAGATATCACTGGTATAATGAAATAAACAAGAACATAGCGCTGACTTGTTTCAATAATATTATATAACTTGAGCAGCTTTCTCTGACCTAGTATGCATAAAAAAAAAGCTGCTTAACTTAAAAAAGTTCTTTTTTTGTCTTTCGGCATCTGAGACCATTTAGACTCAGTCCATATTTATTTATAATTAATTGGTAGAGAATATAATTTAAATAAGTATTTTTAAAAGTTTTAAGTTTGTCTGTTTTTCCTCCTGTCTTGATAACATGATGACTTCAAATAAAGGAGACAATAAGATTTATTTATACACTTCAATTAAAATGTGTAAGTTTTTATTTTTTTATTTTTAAGTTGATATGATTTTCTTTTCAGGGTCTTTCCTAGGTCGAGTGTTGTTCAAAAGAAAAGTGCAAAGAGAGAACATGAGAACAGTGAATTTAGGATTCAAAAAAGAAGGGTTCCAGTAACAACCCCAAGACGGGGAATGGTCCTAACAATTGTCACAAATAGACTGATAATTTTGTTGAACATAAAAATGGGAAAAATGCTTTGGTATTCCCCCTTCCCTGTAATGGGGGGGGGGGGGAGGAAAGCGCCATAAATTAACATTGAGAAAGGTGGGGCGCAAATGAAAAAAGGTTGAGAAATTCGTATATTATTCTGATGGTATATTTAATTTTATGTTAATAGAAGTAATTAAGTCGTTTACTTTTAATGGAGACAGAATGTATTAATTGTTCAAAAGAAATGTTATGAAAATATTAGAAATTATTTTTTATTACCTATTATTCCCTATTCGTTAATAACGTTTCGGCACTAATTGTAAGCCATTTTCATAGCGAGAATAAGTCATAAATTATGCAGATTAACATATAAACACGCAACACAAGAGAAATGAGTTATTTGTAAAAAAAGAAAAATTTAATTTAATGTCTAAATAGAGAAGAAAATTATATACTATATAAAATGTTAATAAATTATAAAGTATAAAAATATAGATTACCATTTCACAGATGTTGAAATGGAAAATAAATATTAAAAACGAAAAATTCATTTTAAACTATATTAAAATAACTTCTGAGATCTCACCAGAAGAGACCCCTCAGGAGTTGGTAAGACACCTCGTGGTAGGGATACAATGATACACTCTTTGCGAGGAGTAGGTGCTGAGATAGACCCTACACAAACTAGGAAATCCTCCCTGGAGAGATTGGGTGGGTGAAAGGGACTGGGTGGGTATAGATATAGGATTGGTTAGCTAGAGCAATAAACATAATTAGAGATAAGAGATAAAGAAACTTCACGGGGCGCCGATAGATGGTAACAGCCAGTCACAAAAGTACCTCGGATAAATAAGACCCGGAAGGTGGTCTTATAAGGTCCAAATGAAATGTAATGAAAAGTAAAATAACATCTATGTTGTTAGGCAGTAGCATTTCAATTGGAGCAATGTAATATATAAATATTTTATATTACAAAATATATTTATTAAGCGATAATCTGGGGAATTTGAGGATTTAAAAATGTTTTGTGAAAGTCAAAGAATTATTAAAACAAATTAAAAATATGGCCCCAAAACACAAATATATAAAATGCAAGGTTTGTTTGAAATAAATGGAAAATAGCCATTTCTTAAAACATCAATTCTTTATTAGGAGGGCACAAACCCCTTAGGATGTAAGAAAACCTTAGCTGGCAAATATTCCAGCATATATTAGCTAATTATTTAATTCACATTTGCTTTTACGGTCTTATACAGGCATGGATTTACTTCTAATTAAAAAGTCGAAAAACAAATAGTAAATATAACAAGAGGTTTGAAAGTCTTTTGGTTGAGAATGCTATTCCTGATATACTGATCCATTCACCCATTCATGGTGAATAGATTTAAACCTGAGAAATATTAAAGAACTCTAATTTGTTAGAGTATGAGTGATGATCGCCATCTACGTACTCACTAGACGCCCCCGAGTGGAATATTTATTAAAAAAATATATCTAAGAAAATAAAAAAATACTGTTTGATTTTTTCTCGAAAATTATGGGTTTGAGAATCGCTGATATATTGTATATTAATAAAATAATTTAAAAAAGGGATGGAAAATATGTGACATGAAGTGATAATCTTAAAAATATATTAATATATGCGATTATCGAGGATAGCGTTCTCTCTAACCTTTGTTTTGTTCTTTTTACGACTGCTGACGGATAAAAAATATTTTGGCTAAGACAAAGTATATAGAGAGTATTTTATTATTATAAATACAATATAAAATTACTCAATATTATGTATGTGTATTTTTGACATATTTAGTGATAATTGTTTATTCTTGTATTTTCAATATGACAGGTATCAAACCCAAATGGACTCGCATGCTCCTTGCTATAAAAGTCAAGGCTCAAATTAGTTGGAAAAATGTTGTTCCTAAATTGTTGCACTAATTAGATTAGTGCAATAATTTAGGGAGGGAAATTTAAATATACTTTTTTTTTACTTAAAAAATATTTAAATCGTTTTGGTACATAAAA
The DNA here is from genome assembly GCA_010014785.2 of Anisolabis maritima. Classification (NCBI taxonomy): domain Eukaryota; kingdom Metazoa; phylum Arthropoda; class Insecta; order Dermaptera; family Anisolabididae; genus Anisolabis; species Anisolabis maritima. The sequence goes on from JAAAKE020098800.1 coordinate 10,461, forward strand.
ATTTTATTTAACTTCTTTAAGGCATTAGGGTTACTAGTTTGATATATGAAATATGATGTCACCTTTTTTTTTAAATGGTAATCAGATAAGGATATATGAAAAAAGTTATAGTGCAGTTTATTTAGTTATCTTTAAAAAAAAATCACGTGTTTTCTTTTAAATGCTTTTCATAATAATGAAGTAATTTTGAATACTAAAATCATGCTTGTGAAGAGATTGATTCTATAGTTATTGGAGCCCAAATAGCTTATCCCTACTCTAAAGCCGTAGGGGGAAAAAGAACTTCCATCAATAGGTTTTCAAACAATGACACATTAGAACTTCCATCAATAGGTTTTCAAACAATGACACATTCCCACTAGCTATACCTTGGAGTCCCCTAATAGTAGAGGAATTTTCCCCCAATGATCTGTCTTCTAACTCTGTGGACTACTGACTCCAGACAACTTTAGATTCTGAAAATTTTGAACTGGCGGGAACAGAATTCAAAATATTTGGTGAGTCAAAAATGTGATGTGGTCAGGAGCTCTCCCCGCCTAGGGGGACAATTCTACTTCTTTCACGGGCCGTATCATTATGTGATCACCTACTAGAGAGGAAACTTTTTTACTACTCAAGTAAAATAATTGTAAAAACTCTGAATATTATAGGATGTTGCAATAAGAAGTCTAAAATTAAAAATTTTCATAGTTTCGCGTTTATTGCTTACAACATAAAGTAGACACATGGGAATTAACAATGGAATAAAATATCAGACTAATTTCGACCTCTTTGATTCTTTTATCAAAATTTTCAATAATATTTTAGTGACATTTTTTTTGATATTAAGAACTCGAATATTGTCCAATCATTCAGAATTATTTTGAAGATTAGAATACACTTTGCTTTTGAAATAAAGAAAATAAAGTTAAAATTGAAATCACACTATAAAATAATTTTCATAATCCATTGTCTCAAGAACAAATGTGATCGTCTTGTTTAAATGATTTTCAAATATTAATATATATCACCTCATCAAACATGATATCCTTAAAAAGATAAAAGCAAATCTTTGAAATTTTTTTTTTATTCCAAAACAAAAATGACAATTATAATTCAATACATTTTTTTTACTTTTTTTTTTTTTTTTTTTATTTTATTATCAACCTACGAACGAACTCACGTAAAAATTAGTCAGGAAACTAGTTCTTGAAACATTTGAAGTTTATAACCATGTAAAATGATGTTTAATTCATTGAAGAGTGTTCTTGAAAATGTTTTTTTTTTTGTTGCAGACCCTCACTTTCTTTTGGAGCAGAGGTAGATATCTTGGGGGTCTCCAAGGGTCAATGTTTGGCTGCCCGTTTTAAGCGATTACAATTTAAATTATATTGGCTACCAATTAAAAAAAAAGAGAGGAAGGATGAGATTTCTTTAAAATTATCATCTACAATAATGATATTTTCCTTCTTATATATATCTTGTATAAGCTGCATACACTTCGATGTCAGTTAAATCACCCCTGCCGGTGCTTCTTTTCAATTTAAAATATTTTCATTCATTTTGAATGTTGTCCTTTAAAAGAATTCAAGAAAAATTCTGAATTTTACTTTATAATATTAATATAATATATATATTTTACTGATGATTTAGCGGCCCTTGGACAACAATGATCCACTGGAGAAAGAGAGGTGGGTTCTTTCCAATTATGAATTACTCTTTGGAGATCATTTGACACGCTTGGATTGATTCTTAGAATTCCACTGTTCAAATGCTTATTTACTTACTCCAACGGACTTCAGGGCTTGGTGTTCAATCGCTCTCTAAATGAGGCGGTCTTTAAACACACCCATCTATCGCCGCCAGTATATTATTTATGTAATTCTTCTTTTTTTCATAACTATGCCCAGGTTTAGTGGTTAACATATGGATTATTGATGCGACAGTAATGTAGAACCGGCTCATTGCCTGATGCTTGATTTGCTAAGGTGAATAGAAGAGCAGAAAAAATACCAATCTTAGTTTGGGTAATTCGTGATTGTCATCCACGATGTTTTATTTATATAATTTTATAATAATAAAGTCAAAATGAATTGTATCGTTGAAGTGTATTTCTTGAAAAAAATCAATATTTTTCTTTATATGAACAAATTAAGAAAGCTCCCTCAAAAACAAAAAAAGGTTTCAGTAATTGATCTATTGCTTTTACAAACATGCAAAGGTTACCATTGTGTAAAATTCTGAAAACTGTAAGAATGATTTATTTTTAAAAACGAAGTTGGAATGTTTATGGTCTTTAATATCATTTCATCATGGTCTTTAGCTCATTTACATCAGTGATTTTTTTTTTTGAACAAGTTGAAAACCGAACGATTCGTTCCTTTGATTGAATTAAATAAAACAATTTAAAGTATTAATTATCGACAGCAGAAAAGAATGAATTTTCGTCTAGACAATAAAATTCCTGAGTTGCATTTGCATTTTTTACATCATTTGCACAACTTAGTTGTCAAACGTTCAATAATTAATTTCCCATCTATCTAGGTATATGACACTTTTGAAATAGTGTGGGTCTATGTTTGACAATTTTGAAATAGTGGAAAATTTTAAATTAAACCTCTTATTGGGATATCCTATAATTATATTTACAAAAAATACCAATAGTATGTGTTTAAACAAAGTTAAAAAGATATTAAATAAGAGAAAGTAACAAATAATAATAAATAATATTAGGAAACGAAATTTTAAGCCAAAAAAGAAGAAAATGAAATTTTGGAACCAGTAAAAAAATATTAAATAGAATATTTGATTTTTTTTTCCTAAACTTACTCATACAAAAATATTTATTTATATTAAAAAGATTCTTTTTTGGCTGAAATTTTCTCTTTCCCTAATATATATATATATATATATATATATATATATGATGGGAAGAGCCCCCTGTTGCTTCAATCACTGCTAGAGGTCTCAAATAGATTCATGCCCTATGGATTAGTGGTTCTCTTTCGGTCCTGACCGATTAAATTTAAATTATATTGTCTATCATTTAATTGGAACAAATTTGGACAGTTTTCATATAATTCAAATATATATTTATGTTAAATGTCTATATGGCCTCCGATGTCGAAAAAAAGGTTACTTTTATTATTTTTAAAAAGTAACCAAATTCCTAATAAAAAAAATCTATATATTATCAAGCTTATCAATTTGTAGAATAGAGGAGTCACGCAAAATCTAATTATTTCTGACAAAATATTAATTCTCCACAAAATTCCTCCGAGATTAGGTAAACTTCCTGAAAAGCATTGAAAAAAATATTAATGGGGTAAGAATACTATGTTAGGTAAATATAAAATGAATTCAAAGATATGAACAAAACAAAATAAATAATAATAAATAAATAAATATTAAAAATATAGGTGTCAAGAATGCCCTAACACTCTTCTAATAATGCTGAGGAAATATCTACTCTCTGCCTCCTTATTAGACCCTCATGGGTCAAAGCTATAAATTTTTTTTTTCAAACAGAAGTTAAAAAAGTTGAATACAGCAATTGTGTATATGAATATTATTTAATTAAAGTGATATTTTGATTTTTAAAGTTTAAATTTCAAATGGGCTATCACTTTATCTGTGTCGTTTTTTGTTTTTATTGATTTCTTGATTAAAAGATTATAAATATAATTTTGTTTCAATCCGCTAAGTCAGCGATTCTCAACATGTTGGGTGGGCAAAAATAAAAAAAGAGGAGACATGAATACAAGAAAAATGAAAAAAGACAAAAAATTTCTAAAAAACTTATTTTTAAAACTAAAATAAGAAAAGAGAAGCTGCACGCTGCTGCACTCCGTTACAAGCACCGAATCGCTCAGTAGCAATCCTAGGACATCGAGTCCTCCCTCATGCCTATAAATAGAGGATGGCCACCGCTACTCATATACTCCCCTCCCCCAAATATTAAATATTAATTTTTTAAATATTTTGTCGAATGTTAATCTCTCGCGACTGGGTGTAATAGAAGAAGGAATGTGAATTCATCATTTACAACTTGGCGATCGAACAGAATGTTCAAGTTAAGAGACTTATAAAATAATAACATTTCTAATGAGAGGAAAAGGGAAAGAGAGAGATTAGGGACGCAATTTGACGGTAGAGAGCGACTTAATACAAAAGTATAAAAAAAAATTAAAAGAACAAGAGGAAGCGGTAAGACTGGAAGGGTGGTGGCTAGAGAGAGAGAGAGTGGATGTCTTCTATGTATAAACTCTGAAAGTGTGCTGAAGAGATTTTTTAATCCCAGTGGCAGGAGTCTAACACGAAAAAATTTTAGAAGACTTATCCCGGAGAGAAACTGGTGGCAAACTGGTTGTGTGATCATCTGTTGGGCTTTCAGTCAGGTAAATAAATAAACCACCTTATCCCCTCCAGTGAGTCAAATAGAGATATAACTCTGATCAGAAGGATTAACTTTAAAATTCAATATATGTGGATAATTAATTTCAATGACTACCAGTGTAGGATTAAATAATAAAGATAGGCTACCTATTTCCTGGAGCAATTATTTACCTATAACCTTTTTGTTTCTTGTTAATTTAGTTTTAGGATTACATGATCAATTGAATTTATTTTATTTAAATTGTTTTCAAATTGTTTAAGATTAATTTTTGAGAGAAACAGAGAGAGATGGACATGAAATGAGCGTGTGTAGATACTCAAATATATATATTGAGAATCTCTACCCTCAGTTAAGATAAAGGATAAGAAAAATTATTTATTTTTTATTTTATTTGGTCTTTATTATGCAAGGGAAGGTTAAGGTCATACGAATATGTATAACAAGGTATATAGCTGGAATCTACATAAAAATATATATAGGGTCCTATCTGAAAAATTATATTTTTTTGTATAAAATTTTTTACATTATTTTTTTTATTTAACTTGGTATATTAGTTTCACAACTATAATTAAACATCCCAGCGTGTTCTCTTCCCGTTTTCCGCCACGGTAAGTCTGAAGGTAAATTAGACTGAGAAATAGAGAAAAATAATTTCTTAAACAATACAAAGGGGCTTGGATATGGAATGAAATTAAAGCTGAACAATTTTAAAATGAAGTACCTTTTATTTTTTTATTTGTGTCATTATCAATATAAATTAATTTTTTCATTCTTAATTTATTCCAAGTAAAATACTTATAATTATAAAAAATTAAATTTGCAATTGAATTTCATTTATTATCAAATATAGGAATTAAAAATATTTATAATTTGTTGCCATAGCAACGAGTTGTCCTATCTTTTCTATGAATTCTTAAAATCCTAATAGAGGGCCCCATACTATTTTGAGATAGAAAGTAATTAATACCTTCAAGATTATTTAATTTATTTATGTACAGTCAATATAAACAAAATTGTCAGAATACTTTTAAGAAAAAATCACAAAAAACCTGAAAACGTATAAAAGTGGGCTCCAAACAATTTTTGGGGATAAGGGTTAATATATTTCAAAGATCATCTAGTAAATAATTGTTTTATGAATTTTAAGAAGACCGGTAAAAAGAAACGCCAATCTTAGGTCGACCAACTCGTGGTCGCCATCCAAGTATTACAAGTTTTACTAGAATGCCTTTAAATAAATTTTCTTCTCCTTTCTTTGTATTTTGGGGTAGGTATTGTGAGTAATAGGTATGACAGGAAGAAGAAGTAAGCTGACTGGACCATCATAAAGCCTGACTCTTAATAAGAAGGGAAAATCTGTCATAAGGAGAACAGAAGTATTGCCAGCCTTATCCCAAGCAACTAGTGGTGGTCATCTACATACTCACTAAATCTGAATCCCTGAATGGAGTTCAGAAAACAATTTTTCAGCAAAAATTCTCACGGATCGGTGACGGACAGAGGGACATAATTGAAAAATACTAATCTACTCCACACACGTTGTACAAAAATTAACTTAAGAGTTTCTTGAAATTCTGACAAAAAGAAGCAATTTTTTAAAATTATACTTAAAAGATTGTCTTTAATAGAAGGATAAAAAGGACTCATTGGAGTTGGATATTTAATTAAGTAAATTTGTCCCAAAGGTTCACCTAGAAAATAATAAGTTGTCCTATTTTGGGATGAATCACTAAAATTATTAGTTCAAACGAGATTTGATTTTTCATTTAACATATCAACTTTTCTCCCTTCTGGATTCCATAGACAAACTGACACATTGTGGTTACATAAGTAACTTTCTTGAGATTTTACTGAAAGGAGTTTCCCTATCGAGAGCAAAGTTTTTGCCATAATCTGAACGGTATTGAGGTCATGATTCCAATACCTTTAATTAATCGGTAGAAATTCTATTATGTGATCGTCCGGATAATCAAAAATTCGGTTAATTAAATATAAATTTTTAAAAGATGGAAAAAAACCAAGAAAAATTTTAAAAATAGTCTGATAACTTTATGTAAACATATATAATAAATAATAAACTTGTAAAACATTTGCATAATTGAGAACCGAATGAATGAGGTCCGGAGAGTCGAGTTTCTACTATATTTACTAATAGAGAAAAGGTTCTTTAAATAAGTTGAATGCTTCAATAAATATTACTATTAATTCTCAGGAAATGTATTATACAGCATATAATAAAAAAATATTTCGAGAGACCTTTACCCTTGCAAAGAAAGAAGGCTAACAACCATGTATGAGAAGTTTTCGAATTTATTGCTGATAATTCCATTATCCAAAATTTCTTCTTTTGCACAAATATTTATATTTAGTAGTACTTATTCTATTGGTATTTCTCCTAAATAAATTTTTAAAATAATAAAATTGTTTATATTAAAAAACAAAATTTTATTTGGGAAAATCATATAAAGAGAGTAAACATTAGCCATGTCTTTATTTAAAACTAAATGTTTATAATTTTTAAAATAACACATTTTAAATGAAACGTATTATGTATATTAAGTATTTCCAACTGATTATAAATTTCATTTTCAAAAAAAAAAGGTGACAGGAATGTAACGAGACTTCTATTAGACATAAAACAAAACTTAGCTGGAGTTTAAAAGCATTATCTAAATCCGAAATCAAAATTTTAAAATTCGGAAAAAAAAATTGTGGACTATAGATTACAGACATACAAAAAGAATACGAAAATAAACTTTCGAATTTCGTTGAAAATTAAAATTTCTTGATATATTATCTTTAGCAAAATAATTATTTTAATCATTTGAAAAATTTATTTCCAAAATTAATTTTAAATCTTAAAGAGTAATATAGAAACACAAATTAATAAATAAATTCTCGGGACAATATATATAGGAAATACATAAAAATGTATTGTATATAGAAATTTTTTTATTTTACAATTCCGATGATAATTTGATAATTTAATTTATTAGTTTTATTTTTTAAAAGTTTTTTAAGAGAAAGGATTAATATAAAAATGTTTTTAATTAACTCTAAATATAAAAATAATTCAGGTATCGCCTGATATTTGAATGCATTTATTATACCAATTAACGACTAATTTTATTATAAAATTACCACTATATTAATCTTCAAAATAGAATATATAGTCATGTATAGGTTAAGATAATGTATCTAATTATAGACTCAACTCTCTCCTAACAAGTGTCATATAAAATAAAAAATATATTCATTATCATGCCAAATGTAATCTTGGCACAAAAATTTATTATTTGATGTATTTTTTATTGTAGCAACAATTGAAGGTGGATAAATACATTTTATCCGAAATCTCTCGTTTTTTCAAGCGACTTTTATTTGGCTGCCTGCGCCTATTTCCTCTTCACTTCATTATTAAATGCAGCTATTAATAATCAAGCACAAACGCAAAGACGAGATTGCCACATCGAATGGAACATTGATCTCTCGATTTCGAAAAAAATTTGATTGTAAAACTTTGCTACATATAACTATCGGGATATTAATGGAAAGTAATGAATGGCAAAACTTAGAACTATCTGATAGAAAATTGTAATAAATATGGAGTAGAAAGAAATTGGAAGATTATTATTATTTATATAGATAGCTTTTAGTAAATTTGGTCCTGTTTCGCTGCATATACCATAGAAACTGAGATTTTTCTCTATTCATGGCTCTAAAAGACAATGCTTTTAAAAAATGAGTTCTTGCCGCATATCGCATGGTAATCGTATCAATGAAATGAATTCTAATCAATTATCATTAGTTATACTCAGAAGTAGAGAGACGCTTACCTGTGAAGTGATCTTACTATTTTATTATAGGACTTACACAAACAACAAAATGATAACATATTTCTTAAACTTTTTCATAAAATTAATTTGCTACCTTTTGTTTTTTATATCTGCCATATAATAAATTTGTAAGATCACTCAAAAGACAAATATTTGTGTTATTCTGAATTTTACAGATTATAATATATATAAAAAAAAAAAAAAAAAAAAAAAAAAAAAACTAATAATTTCGATAAATCGATGTTTAGTTATAAAAGTTATT
>JAAAKE020098811.1:0-18933 GCA_010014785.2 Anisolabis maritima
CATCGCGCTTGCTCCCGTAATGATGTACCACCAAACTGAGTCAGCTGGTTACCATTACGATTTTCACGTTTAGCGGGGGAGAACTCTGATATTTTATTTAATCTCTTTGATTTCTTTCACTTTTTTTTTTTTTTTTGTTAAATTCAATTAATGAAAAGGCATCATAACCAGAGTCACCAAGATCTTTCTTGATAAGCAAGTCCACACAGTGGACAATGGAGTCAACCTCGAATAGGTAGCCCCGAAGAACAAGGCCGGAAGACAACAATACGAAATTTTATTTAAATATATTATAATTTAATATTATTCAGCACTCGAAATTGACTTAAATTAAAAAAAAAAAAAAATAAACATGACATGAATTTGATTCTAGAGCTGCTCTTTTTCCCAGAGAAAATGCCTAACGATTTCTATATATCACGGGAAAGTGTTGCAACTTCGTTGCCTTTTTTTGTTATCGTTAATTTAGAAAAAGTATAAATGTTAATTCATTATTTAAAATTTTAAACAGGATTGTTTTTTTTTTTTTTAATTTATTTTGAATAGATCATTTCAAACTGAAAATTTACCAAAGTAAAAAAAAAAAAAAACTATATATCAAAATAGAAACGTGATGGAAATGATAAACAATCAAGTCTTTGGAGCGGGCCGATGGGATCCACTGTGGTCATCTGAATTAAACAGATTTTGTTGTTGGGAAACTATTGTTAAAAAAAATAAAAACTAAAAAAAAAAAAAAAAACTCATTTGAAAACAGAATGATTCATTCGTTTCAGTAATAAAAGCCAAAAAGGATTTGACTTTGGTAGAAATTCTATTAAACCTTTTATACTTTAATTAAATGTTACCTTTGATGACTGTTTAACAAACGTCATAATTAAAGTGCGCCTTTAGAAAGTCAGCATACGTGTTTTCTCTCAACAATCATTAATAACCCATAATGCGAGGTATAAAATAAATGATGATGACGGCGAAAGGTAACAGAGAGACGTTTTATGTTATTGGCAAATAAAGCACACAAGAAAATGGACGAATTTCCTACTGTTATAAAATTATAAAGGAGGCCCAAAACCACACCAATCGTCTTTATGAATAAAACCATTCCAAGAAGATCTACTCTAATATCTCTTATATCCACCTTCTCACCATTTCCTAATGAAAAAAACTTTTTTAAAAATAATAAAATCAATGATTGAGCAAACGAGGCTCATTCTCTCAAGAATATTGATTTTTTTTTTAACAAGATTTTAGGACCAGTGCTTCCCAAACTATATTATGCGGAGCACTAATATTTCGTGAGCATTCCGGTGATTGGATAAATTACATGGTATTGCTATTAAATTCGTATATAAAATTACTGTTTATGAGTGAAAGAGTTAATAAATACTAAAATATGTGCGTTGCATTGTGCATGAATAAAATAGGTGAATGCGTTTATCACGATTTATTGATATAAAGATATAAATGATTGAGGAGATAGAGAGAGACAAATAATTGAGATAAAGGATGCTATGAACCCTGTGTATGTAGAGGCAGGAGTTAGAGACTGACTGATGACTCAGGGTTCTTTTTAACGTCCTGGGTGCGTTTGCCCTAATGGTACTCTAAGGACAAAGGGAATCCTATCAAATATCTCCGTTTTTGGGAATTCTTTGAAGTTGTAATTGATTTTTGCAAACTTTTTATTTATAAATATAATAAAACGAAATCGATAATTTAAATTTTTAAATGTTACAAACACCTTGTGTGAAAATTGTAATATTAATTTAAATAAAAATGTTCTGAAATTGGAATTGAAATTTTTACTTGCATGCATGTATTTTTTTTTTTTTTTTTTTAATATAGATTTTAAACAATCGTATTTAGTGATTATTTTACGACTCAACAAAATTTATTTATTTATACCACTTGATACCAATTTGTTTAAATAATTTTTTATCAGACTGTCTGGACTCAGAACTCACTTCCCTTGACTTCTAAGGGTCTAATCCCTTGGTCATGGTATCGTATGGAGGGGCTTTTATATAATTGTATTGTATTTAATATTTGTTTATTATTATTTTTATTTATATACATTTGTATTTGATTATTTTGTATAGTTTTATATAATTTGTGAATTTAATGTTAAAATATTTATTTTTATTTTCTCTAATTAGCATAATTAATCCTAATTTTTTAACTTTTATCTAAAAATATATTGCAGTGGTATTTCTTGAAAAATTCGACTTTTTGCTGACCAGATAGACATTTTTTGGACACCGGGTTGTGACCTTTCAAAACGGGATCCCTAGATTAATCAAAAAATTATGACATGGTCATTTGGGATGCCTACCTTCCAAAAGGCAATAACGAGTTTACCAAATTGTAAATAAACGATGGATTTCGAAACGAAATTAGAATTTTAAAACTGATTTTTTCTTTAAAAAAAAAAAATTCAATTTTAGTCTTTTAAAATTTTCTTAGAAAAGAAAAATTTTTTATATAGGTTAATACCAATTAAACCATTTCATTCCCTTTTAAATGTATTAATTACTTAAATTTCTATGAAAATACCAATCGATTAATTGATTAAATATTTGGCAAACTGACTCTTAAAAATTATTTATTTCCAAGTTAAATTTTGGTTAGCCACTTAGCCTAATGGCATGTAATCCACTAATGAAGTCGACGGGCCTCATAATTAAGCCTTTTAGAGGCTGAATGACGCGTCGGCATTGAATTACTATAGCGAAGAGCCCTTTAGGGCACAAGCTATCGAATAGTCGAGGAAAACCTGCTGAGAATCTTCGACCAAAATCCAACAAGTCTTCTGCACGGATGGTGATAAAGGAAGGCTTTCCAAAGTCCCACGTCACACTAATTAAAATCACCAAAAAAAGACGGATGGAAGGGGGGGGGGGAGGAACTCATTAACATAGAGGCCTATATATTGTCACTGATTACATTTCCAGTTGATTGTAATAAATAACCTCGATTTGAAATCTCATTTCCTTCTTAGCCAATCATTAAATCTTAAGACATATTTAATGACTTTATCTAAAACTTGATAAGAGTTGCGTATTTTAATTTTTAAACCATATTTTAAAATGATGAATGGTGTGCTTAAAAATATTAAAAAATTCTCGTATCTAAGTTCTTTATCAAATTGAATTTGGTTGTCAATTTCAAATTAAATATTCAAACGTCAATCAAATGATTTCTATTTTCTATTTTTAAAAATAGATTATATATTACTTTAATTTAAAAAGGAGTGTCATGACTAAGACGTGGATTGATCTGAAGGTACTCAGATTGAGTTTCGTGGCAAACAAAAATTTTCATTAAACAAAATTAAAACGAGTTGTTAACCAGCGTTTGAACTTAATCGTTTTTTTATATTTTTGACACCCTTTTTTTTTTGGACGTCTCTTAAATAATGCATCCTGGGCTAAAGAAAGCCCTAAAATAAAAGTCGAAAAATTGATAAGGCGAACGGCGCTGTGTTAGAACATGCGGGCGGATGATTAGGACTCAAGTTGAGGGAGAAAAAACTCTAATCATTTTTCCGGAAATGATGCTACTATAATTTTTCAAAATCAGCAAAATAAATATTAAGTATAATGAATGATTGCTATGATATTTTTAGCAAAATTGTATTTTGGAAAATTTAAAATAATAAATAAAATAAAACAAATTACTATGTCTGGATAATTGTACCCTAAATAAAAATATAATTATATTGTTTAAAATATACATCATTTGCCTCTTATCGATTAGTCCATAAGAATATATGATAAGAAAAAAAGTTGGAGACCGTAAAGTAAATTAAAAAATTCAAATGAAAAACAGCTCAGTATATTTTTTTACCCCTATCTACTTTTCATAGTTTATTCATCGCCCATTTTCAGCCCGTTAAAATAAACTTCAAACCTCCTACAATTATCATTATTATTGTAAATTTACAATATTAATGACAATTGCAGGAGGCTCGAACTTTATTTTTACGCCTATATCCTGAAGATGGGTGCATAGCCCCCGAAACAAAAAAATATTCAGTCAGTCTTTCATTTGGATTCTCCTTTCTTCCCTTTGGAGTAAAATCCAAGCTCTAGATTTTTAGTCTAAGCTTTTTCTTGAGCAAAAAATAAAAATAATTGGCAACCAATTAAAAAATGACTTTAAAAACGTTTATTTTTAAGTATTGATTTACATAGGATGTAAAAAAGATCGAATCACTATTTTATTATTTAAAAATATGAATCATTCTTGAAATGATTAAAAACCAATTATATTAAGGTATTATGATTTAATTGGATAAAGAGGAAAATACAGAATATTGATTAAAGGAATTTATTGATTTCTTTGCCCCATCCACCTGTCATCGAGTTGATAAGCAGTTATCTATTTCTTTGACTAAAACCTTTTCCCCGGTCATCTATGAACGTAGGTATAATACAAATGAAGAGGCCTTTGAAAATTGACAACTGCTGAATTCCTCTTTCCGGAAAAAAGAGTCAAGGGCAGTCTACGTAATAAAAGTTTTGTTGCCAACGTAAACATTCCCTTCTACCCTCTTTTTTTTTTAAAGTTGTGGGTGGCGTTTAATGCCTTTCAACTTTGAAGGCAATCATCTAACTTTCTGTTCCCCACCTCCATATCCTTTTTTCGTTAACATTCAATCTAAAAGGCTTTTATTATTATTGCCATAGTAACCATTTAAGATTAGAATAGAATTAGAAAATACTTCTAGATGTAATGGTTTACTACACTATGAATTCAAATGTCATCCATACTTAAAATTCAAAAAGAAATGACATTTGATGTTGGAAATATGGAAAGGTTGGAGAATTATACGCTTTAGCAACCATTTCATCACCAGATCAAGCACTGATATTGGAGATGCCTTCTGGGTTAACGTCAACGAGACAATTGACCATTGTATTATCCAATGCCAAGGTTTTCATTGGAAAACTTGATACATCTGTACCGGTTTCTCCTTACTTGAATTCTCTCCATGGTTGGAATTACCTTTCCCATAGGTCAACAATTGTCTTTGACAGACTGACCAGGGTGTTCACTTACCCCGGTCAAGGGACATTTAACTATATGTCGAAGATATAATTATACCATTATATTAATTTATCTGTGGTCTCGCCTCACCATCATCGGTTCACTTCCCTATCTGAACAACAAAATATATATTATATTGGCTATCAATTATTATAAATAAATAAAGACGGAGCTAAATATCAAAAAAGATTTTTTTTTAAATTATCTGCACTATTATTTTTATATTCTGGGATTTATTAAGTTTGTTAAGTAACATTTTGCAGAAGGAAGAGTGAATATTCTCTGATAACATTTTTTTTTTTTTTTTTTTTTCATTATTTATGAAAAATTTTCATTGTTTTGCTCTTTATAATGGTGTCTTATTTTATTTTTTATTATGTAAATTTGCCGCTGCGAGTCCGATTACATCAACACATCATTAATTACTCGTCTTGAAAACATAATTAAAACCAAAAGATAAATATGTCACCAACTTTGAGCATGTGTGCTATTTGTGTGGATGTTTTTTTATCTAATTTTTTGAGATTCCTGTAATTAGGATGCATTAAAGCAAAATTTAAAATAAAATTTCTATTATCCGTTTTAAATCATAATATGTACTTTTAAATATTTATAGATATAGTCAGAAATAAGAAAAAATATTTGGTCTGGTTACCACATCAAACAAACTTCATACATCATTTTATATAAATTAAAATATTCTATCTTTGTAATAATTTTTTTTTTTTTTTTGTATTTATTAAGTCAGCCTTTCTATATTTTAAGAACATAGGACTGGCACCAACGTACAGAATTTTTAAAGGTTATACCACCCAATTTTCGTGACTCTCCTACTATACAATATCTTCTCAAAACACCAGCTGAAAAAATAATTAAATCCTTAATAAAATTCATTAAATCTGCACCAAAAATTTATTTTACATTATATATGTTTTTATATTTTTAAATTAATATTATTCTAATTCTTTTATTTTATATTTTATTATTATTTTACTTTTATATTGTATAATTTTTATTTCCGCTTATTTATATAATTTTATCATTTTATAAGTATATATCTTATATGTTTGTTATTGTATATATATATTTTATTTATATTATTACTATTTTTATATATATTTATATTGTATCTGTAATCAATGTACTGTAGGGCATGGCCTAGTAGCCTAACCTGAATAAAAAAAAAAAGAACCTAGGAGAGCGCATAGGCTCAAAGACTATAAAAAATCCAAGAAATCCTTTTTAAATAGAAACCTGGATCTTACTAGAAGAAATGTTTGGTCCCTCCCCTTAAAAAAAAGAAACATTTTTCCCTAATACAGTGTGGATAAGGTTTTCATTTATAATAATAACATATAACGTAAATTTCAGGATTAATAGAAGAAAGAAGAGAGAAAAAAATAATAAATGATTATAATTTAAAAATATTAGATTTTAATAAAACTACGATTATGTCATTAATTGACCCTATGGATATATTATCAGCAACATTACATTGTTATATCTGAAATTACTTCTATTAAATACATTCCAGGAATATATATAATATATTCCTCGGAACACTAATCAAATATCAAACTAGATTCACTGTTAATATGCACTAGCACTGCATCTCAATAGATTGTTTACATTTTTGAAATTGTATATCATGCATAGATTTGATTATTTATCGATATCCCTTATTAAATAATTTGTTGAAAACTTGTACATTAAATTCTTTTTGTTCCCCGAAGATTTCCTTCTATTATAATATATGATATTATTCAAGTTTATCGCACAAGACAGTTTAAAACTTTATACCAGCTCGAAATGTTGTCACAATATCTCGAAAAACAAAATTAAAGCGGATATACAACTATTCAAAAGTCGTCTGAGAGTTTAGATTCCTAATTCACTGAAAGGTGTGCCATCAAGGAGATTTTCTTGGAGAATAAGCCAAGTTGCTTTGTTTACTAAGTTGACATTAATCTCCTGATACTTTATTTTTTTAAACTTTATTTTAAGAAATAAATAAAAATTGTTTTTTTAATGCTGATAAAAATTTTACTTTGACAAATAAATAGAGAATTTTTTAGTATTATATATAGAGTCCCTATTTATTTAAATTAATTGATAGGTGATATAATTTTAATAAATTTTTTTCTCTTCATATTTTCCTCTTTATATTGCTTTCTTGTTTTCGTAGTATAGGAAAAGTATCGCAATCGATTCGATCTCGAAATTTTGATTGTTCTTGACGTTTTAGATCTCCGTCCGAAAATAGCATTTTTGAATTATGTCTCTGTTTATGTTCTTCATCTCGATAATCCGAGCACGCTTTAAAGTAGATCAACAAAATTTTATATACGGGCATTAGAGCAAAATCATAGATCTCTATTAACTTTTGGGTTATTTCCCGCAATCGGAAACGATACTTTACCTGAAACGTTTTTTTTAAATCATGGTAACTCCTTATATGTATGCATATACAAGAGGACTACTCCCAATTTTTTATATACGCCATCATAGCGTAGCACTCAATAACCAATCAGAAGCCTGTCATGGTAAACATTTTTTATTATATTTTATAGATTTTACTAAACACATGAAAATAATTATTATGGAAGACCATTACATTACATTACATACTATTATCCAATTATATTTATTTATGACGACTTGATATCCATTTTGTTTAAACAATTTTTTATTGGACTGACTGAGAATTCGAATCCCTTGACTTTTAAAATAATAATTAATGTCAACGACAACATCTCTCCTTTTGACCAGCGGGACCCGAAACCAAGGAAGGAGGGGAGTGACAGGTGTAATAATAAATGTAATATATTTCAGGTTTTAATGGTGTCAATCATTACGTGAACAAAAGGATTATAATCATCTTTTTTTATCGTTATTAAATTAGGACAGATTAAAAACAGTTTTGGGATTATCGCCACATAAACATATATTATATATTTTCATTTGATAATTTAATTCTTTGATCTATTAAAGGATTTCTAAATAATTTGATATACTATAAATGTAGGGTCTATTTGATTTATAGTCTATGTATTTTTTTTACTGATGAAAAAATGCAAAAAAATACAATTGCCTTTGGCGTATGCAATCTGCAGCTGATTGGTTTCTTTGAAATAATCATATTTAAATAGTAATTTAATTGCAAATTTAAAACAATCCAATTTTTTTGTTCAGTAATGTAAGGCCAAGAGAAATTTTTGTTAATTTCACTTAATTAATTTAAAATATTAAAAATCTTTCTCTTAAAA
Source organism: Anisolabis maritima (assembly GCA_010014785.2). Taxonomy (NCBI): domain Eukaryota; kingdom Metazoa; phylum Arthropoda; class Insecta; order Dermaptera; family Anisolabididae; genus Anisolabis; species Anisolabis maritima. The sequence continues at coordinate 8,316 of JAAAKE020098811.1, forward strand.
ATGTTTATGATATCCAATTTCAATTAAGTACCAATCAAATTTAATTTGAAAATTTCTATGAAATGTTGGGACATCGTTGTAAAATCTCTCAGGGGTGTCAAAAAGAATCATTGAAGTCGAAAATTTTCACGATACGAATACTTCTGTTTCTTTACACTGTGAAGCAAAATACAGATAAAAAAAATTTATTTACATTATTTATACATTTCAAGGAAAATACTAAAATTGGATTGATTTCAACCAAGAATTGTAGAGAAAACCCCAGTTGAAATATTATACTTTTCTTAATCAAATTCAACCGTTATTATAAGAAATAATTTGTATAAATTTATTTTTCCTTCGGAATTAAAGTAAATGTTTGTAATATTTAATATACGGTCTCGATATTTTTTAACTAACCGAATGGAGAGTGGAAACAAAATACAAACAAATTGGAAATCATTTGTTTTAATTTGAGAGGAATAGTTACATAATTCGGAAAAAAAATTATTAATTATGAATTTTTTAAATCATAAAATAAAAACAAGCGTAAATATCAAAATAATTTTTTTTTGTATATTGAATATTAATGGCTTATTTTGAAAAAGATGATGGTTTTCGAAACAATGCCCCGGGGCTATATTTAAATCAATTTAAGATAAATGAGTGCCCAGGCCTTGGTGCAGAGTTAGAGGTTTCACCAAAGGTCACCGGTTCACTTCCCGTCCTGAGCGACAAAAATTCATTTACATTATATTGACTACCAATAAATATAAATAAGAACGGATTCTAAATGGCCTCCGATGCCGAAAAAGAAAAAAGAAATAAATGAGCGAGTTGGTTTTGATTGGGTATATTTGGTGCCTCCCGATCTTGAATTAGGGACCATTCAATTTCCCGGTGAATATTCTGCCATTACAAAATAGTTTTACTTACAGAAATTAAGTAAAATACAAGTTATTTTTCATCATAATCACCTTGAAAATTAAAACATTTCTCATATAGGTGTTTTCGCCCTCCTTTCCATTTAAATCTCCACATAGGTTTTTCTTGCAAACGCAATACTTTAGTCTAGATATATAATAATAAGGGAAATGATTAGTGAATATATCATAATAAAATTAGTTAATAAAAAATAAATTCTTAACATCATTTAAAAAACGAAAAAATTTAATAATAAAAAAAATAAAAGATTCATTCCTTAAAAATTTCCATATCTTTCTCAACAATGATGTCAGAGTCGGCCATTGGGATTATGTATATCAATAAAAGTGAAAGCAAATCGAAGTGTAAAATGAAAAATTCATTTCTATAAAATTAATTTACTTGATATTTTCAAATTCTCTAACAGTGAGCTATAAATCTATGTTCTATTAGATCGGTTTCCAATAGAAAATCTATAAGGCGCTCATTTGCATCTATAGGATTGTGTAATGGGTTAGCTATAGCGCTATTCAGAGTAATAAATGTCTGCTCGAATTAACGCCCCAAGTGACCCTCATCTTGAAAATGCTCTCGATATTTTTTAACTAACCGAATGGAGAGTGGAAACAAAATACAAACAAATTGGAAATCATTTGTTTTAATTTGAGAGGAATAAAATGAACATTTGAGCCCATCAAACAATCCTATAATTAATCATAGAGTCTTTATGTATACAAAGGCCTATATAGAGCCTATATATACACACACTATATATATTTAGAGAAGGTGAGAGAGAAAGGGGGGAAGAGGGGACAATATATATATATACATAAAAAAAAAGCTAATCTAATTTAAAATATACATTTTTTGAAGGATTTTAATTTTACGTGTAAAATAATATTTTCAAAATTATTGTGATTATTTGATTTTCACCTTTTAGTATACCCCCATTCCGCCGGGAGGTTAAAGATAGGGACATTATCAAAATTTATTTAAACCAATGGGTTTAAATAAATCTGCCTGGATAATACCTATCGTAATATGGGTATCGTTTAAAGGTCCTTATGGCCCAAGATGCCGTAAAGACTAAAAAAAACTTTCAGTATTTTTTTTCTCCAGTGGCATCAGGCATTCATTTAAAGGAGATTAAAAAAAAAATTACAGAATTTTTAAAAATATAAACAGTGAAAAAATAATAATTAAAAATTGTCAGATATCAGATATAACCAGAAAATTTTTCCGGGGAGTGGGGGAGGTTGAAATATTAAATTTATATCATTATGGATAAAGATCATTAAATATGGTTCCATTAATCTGGTGTGACAGTACATCACACATTTTATTACCTTAGGTAAGAGAAAGTTGTGTGATGTGCGACCTCCACATATTTTTTAAACTAAGTAATTTATTCATTTTTCTTTTCTTTTTTATATGAGTACCTTGTAGGCAAGCAACCACTTGACAACGCATCACTGAAGTCAAAAAATCCTGAAAGGTGGAAATCAAGATCGCTGTAGAATTTTACACTTAAAAAAAAAAAAGAAAATATTTTAAATTAGTTTTTTTTTTTTTTTTTTTTTTTTTTTTTTGTTTCATAGATAGTTTAGTATGTGGTTGTAGATGTCTATGTTTTTATTCGAACCAGAGTATCTTGAATTGTAAGAATTGATATTTTCAGCATATCTATCCTCTTGCCCAAGGGCTGGCACTATTTTATTTTTTAACTTGAAAGTGAACCAAAAATTGTTTTGTATTATTAGAATCATCTTTTTTCTAAAAATCAAATTTTCACTTGTTTGAAGATAAAATAATTAGGCCTAAATTTCCTAATCCCATTTATATGATAATAGAAGATAAATTTTAATAATTAAATGTTTTACATTTAGTTAACCATTCTATTATATATATATATAAAATTATATAAAAGGTCTGATATTTGGGTACATATGTGGAAATTGTCATTCTCCTGGTTCTAAATTGAAGTGAAGGGTTGTATGGGAGAAGTGGGGGTGGCACGTGACCTGATCTAACCACAAGGCATACAATGGGTGTTTACCATATATGGAAACAGACGACACGAACGCCCATTTTGGGAGTCCAGGGATGGGGAAAGAGGGGGACGCAAATTTGCAGTTGGGATCAACCTATTAGCACGTCGGCTCTGAGCTGCTTTTATTCCCTTCAAACAGATCGCCCTTTCTCTTGCCCACCCACACACACCTCCTACCACTATAAATTCTTCTGTAGACATTCATCTCACTTGGATTCTAATAACGAGCTTTTTGTTTCTATTGTTTTTTTTTTCACCATATTTTTTTCCTTTTCTGCAAGCAAGAATTTATCATTTTTGTTTTTCAAAGAGTTATAGAAAATAAATAGAAGTGGAAGGGGTTAAAATAAATGGTTGCAAATTAATAGTAACATCAGGGTATTTTAATGTTAATTTATAACATTATCAAATTTTATTAAAGAAACTTAGCAAAATTTAAATACCAGCTTCTCCCAGGAAAACTTCCTTTTCTCTCTCTGTCTCCTCGATAGTAACATTATTATAAGTATTTATCATGAAAGGAGTATGAAGTCATACATTCAATATTATAAAAGAATGCATTAACTTTAGATATTTATTAGGATTTAGAGAATGTGGATTTATATAAAAAAATTCATTAATTTTTAGCTAAATAAAAATAACTATATTACAAAAAATTATACCTGTGTGTGTCTAAAAAGCTTATTCCTAATCTAGAACATTAACTGCCAAAATATGTCTTTAATTAGAAAGAGGTCAGGCCAAAGGCGCTTCCCCGCCAATTAGAACTCCTGCTATTACTGCTTCCTTATCTCTCTCTGCATTTCTAATGACACCATTTATCTATTTAAATAGAATTTAAAATTTATTTACTTTATATTTTTATGCAATTCGTTATATACTGACCTAGTATTTTAACTATTTAGTATTGTATTTTCAAAAGTGAATTTTTTTGAAAATTGGATTTTTGAACGGAAATTCAATTCAAATTTCTCCAATCACAAACAGCACTAGCTAAGCCATAGATGATAAAAACGTCAAATAACGGTTGATAGAAAACCAGAGATTTTTTTAAACCATTGAAGCTCATCTCTATTAATTTTTCATAAAAGTAAGCTTTATAACTCAACTTATTTCATTTAAGTACTTGAGTATATATTTATCTCTTTTAAGAAAAATTTCTATTTTATTTTTGAATAATATATTATCTCATTGTGTGCTTATATTTTAAAGTTTAAATTAAAAAAAAACCTCGAGTTGGGATGAGGGATTAAATTCCAACTCTTTGATCGTGTTCTTAAGCAAGTTCTTTTCTGAATTCCCTCTTCAAAGAGTTAGTATTTTATTAATATTTTAAAACATTAATGTTAAACATATCATATACCAACATATAATCGAATAGATTATATATATATACTATCCTTCTCAAATGTAATTGGACAACCTGCATCTTTGGTTTCGCTTAATGGATAATTAGAAGAAATACATGAAATATTAAAATAATAAATTTAATAGAAGAGAAAATATTATGAAATTTGATGATTTTTAATTTCATGTAGATCTTCTAATTACCTGTTAAGACGAAAGGAAAGATATAAGTTGTCCATTTATTTTTGAGTATAGTATATAGCTATATTTCCATGATTTATGGTTAGGATATAAGATAGATACGAGTGAGAAATAGAATAAGCCGGCCTGTCACACAACCTGAGAATGAGGCTGGGAAGATTGACATAGAAGGACAAGAAGAAACGCTAGTCTTAGCTCGGGTTACTCGTGGCTGGAATTCCAACTCACTTTTTTAAGATTACCAATATTAACAATGTCAATGCCTCTCGGCTTCGAGAGGGAGGGAGGGGGGTATTAACATTTAACAACAATAAAATTTGTTAATAATTGAAGATGAAATATTAAATTTTATTTGATGAGATGAACCCACTCAAAATGTTTATTCAATTGAAATAATACCTTATTTAATTGGTATTATCTTTAAAAATACAATTTATATTTATTCATTTTTTCTAAGAAAAATTTTTTAAGTGTCTTCTGCTATTTATATTGAAGCAAGAAATAAACGGAGACAAATATCAATATATCGGAATTCAAAAGGGCTTTCTAATCAATATATTAAATTCCAATAAGCTTAGATGAAACATGGAGAGAGCTTATTTATGTATTTAAGTGCTTCAATTTCATGTAACAACGACTTTAAAGGCATACTCATGAAATCTATATTTTATAGCGATAGAATTAGGTTCTCAAAATTTGAGATTAAATAATTTATTTGTTTTAATTAAATATTGAATTTATTCATATATTGAAGATTTTAAAAACAACAATTCGTCAATGACTTTTTTGTCCAAATTAGTCAAACTGTCAAAATATTGACCATTCTTCTCGGGATGGTGGGTATTTTTTTTCCTTTTATCAATCTGACATCGCCGATGGTTTTAAAATATCACCATTATTATTTACAATAAATTGAATGCACTCTTGGATATTTCGCTTTTACAGGGAGACTGCCGTTTCCCCGCCAGGGTAATTTACATATATTAATATTAATGGATTTCTTGATTCTCATAAATGACAAAGTATGCGCATATACATTATGTGTATGCTCAATTGACTTTATTTGAGCAATCTATTTTGATTCATTGAATGATGGAACATCAAACTTTTTTTTCTTTGGTATTCTTGATTTCTGATTATCAAAGTTCCTAAAGAAATTGAATAGGCGGGATTGAAACTCTTTTAATGTGTGTGTTCTGGAATTTTTTTAAAGCCCTATAAATTTTTTAAAGCACTCTATTAGCAAATGTCGAGCCATTAAATGTTATTTTTAATTACGAAAGAGACACTTAACATCAATAGTTTTTTTAATCAATGATAATTGTATTTATTTGATGAATATGCGATTGAATGCAGAAACTCTCTTCTCAACTCTTGGCATGGTAAGCGTTAAACTATTCATTTTACTTTCCCATATGACCATATATAATAGTAAAGGAAAAGTATTATGATCATAGTAAATTTAACCCCGCAACTTTTAAAAATATATTTAAGTTTCAGGTGAGAAGGAAACCAAAAATGCAGAAAAATCTTAATATGCATATCTGTATATGTGTACATGTGTGTCGTTTTTTGGTTTATTTCTCTGGAATCACTCATCGGAAAAGGATGAAACTTAAAAAATTTATGAGAGTTGAAAAGAATCTATTCAAATTTGAAGCGAATCGGTTCGCAAGGATCATCCAAAATTTATCGATCACTACAATTTGACTTTTTTCTTTAAATTAAATTTTTTTAGTCTTTTTCGGCATCTGAAGCCGATGAGACTACGTTCTTATTTATTTATACTAATTGGTAACCAATATAATCTTTTAAATTCAATTAATGAATATTAATAATATTTATACAAACACAACCTAAAAAAATATCAATAAAAATAAGCATGACTTGATTTGCATACACGATAGGATTGTAGAGCGACCATCTTTTATTCTCAGAGAATATGGTCAGCGATGGCTAAAAAGAGTGGGAAAGAATTGCAACTTCGTTACCCATTTATATTCAATGATTATATTTTTTGTTTTTCTTTTTTCCAGTGAGCACGGTGGAGGTGGATGCTGTTCTAGGAGAAAGGGCCACGCTGCCATGCGACATCGAACCTGCCACTCGACAGGATAGGGTCTACATGGTCCTATGGTTCCGAGACAACATCGGAAAGCCTCTCTACAGGTAGAAAACATTACCATTTTCCAAAAATTATTTATTTATTTATTTCATATGATTGAGTAGGCTCAAACAAATTTTTCAATTTAAGTTGCTATAGAATTTTTAAACTCCTAAGATGTGAAAACGATTAATTTAAAAAAAAAAACATGGATTAAGAAAATATTGTTAGTTTATTAATAAATAATAATTTGGCTTTTCACAATTTTTTGTTCTTTTTCCTCTATTATTTTATTGATTTGGGGATCTTAAGGCTGGCTTCATATTACATATGGCATTTCGTAATAATTAATAATAATTGCATGAGTTAAAATAGAAATGTTTATACACAAAAAATGAAACAAAAATATTTAAAATAAAAATAAATTCTATTTAGATTACATCAAAAAGCGAAATTCCATTCGCATTTTTTTAATAAGCTTTATTTATTTATTTATTTTTTTAAGATAAATAATTTTATTAAAAAAAAAAAAGGAATTATGTTTTATATATATATAAAAAAAGAAAAATAAATTTTAATATATCCAAACAAGCGATATCTAAGGCCCCAACTACACGGCGAATGTCTCTGTTATTTGTTTTTTTCTTTTGCCCATATATTGTAGACATTATAATATTATATATTATATAAGTTATAGCTTATAAAGAAATAATACGAAATTTAAACTAATTGCTAGCGTTGGGGAGCGAACCACTCATCATGAGATCTGGGGCACTGTTGAGAATCGTGTTCTACTACTCATACCATGTGAGACCACCACGAGTTACCTGAGCTAAGACTGGCATTTATTCGCGACGGGCTTGATTCTTCACTCGGTGGCGTCTGTCTTGGATATGTCGACCGTAATGCGGGATTAAATCAAAGAAAAAAAAAGCTAGAATTTATTCAAAATTGTATAAGTGCTTTTATATTTACTATTAAAATATTTAGTCATTTAAAAAATGAAGAAAAAAAAATTACCAGAGTGAACGAATAAGTTTAAAAATTTTCATATTATATAAGATTTATATAGAATTTTTATTTTATTATTATAAAAGTATTTGCATTCTAATGAACAACTGAAATGTTCAAGTACTTACTCTGAAAAGGCCTTATACGAACTATGAAGTGTTTTTTTTTTTTATTTATTTGTTCTCTTTTTCGGCTGCAGTGGCCATTTAGAGTTTACAAATATTTTCCATATATAGTTAGAAATATTCAAATATCGATGGCTTCCGGCGTGCAATGTAATGTTTACAATGTAATATTGAAAAACACTTTTCAAGTTGTTCTTCACGCCTCTTATTTTAGGCATGGTCTCAAACAATCTAAACGCATTTAGTGATAAACTAAAGATTATTTTTATTTAAGATATAAAAATATCGATAGACAAATGCTAAATATTCACCTGGTGATTATTTTTTTAGCAAATTAAGTTATCAAAGAATTTTTTTATAGTTAAAATAATAAATCTATATCACCTCTATTTTCCCAGACAATCTATTTAAGATATTAGTTAAACAAACCTGAAAAATTGAATATTCCAAATGGATTTAGAAGAGTTTCATTTAACGGGTCATTTCCATTTGACAATAAGATTGCCAAGTGCTAGATTTCAAGCTGTCTATATATAGAGAGAGAAGCTATTTCATGGCTGCCTGAGATATGAGATCCCTCTTGAAAACGTCTTCCCGGCTGTTTGTGTGAGCGCCTCGTGTATGTGTCAACCAGTAAACCTTGAATGATTGATTTCCTTGGCTTTTGGGGCTCCCCAACCTCATCCCGCCTCCAAAAACCCTTTCCAAGTTGCCTCCTTGGGCAGATTTATAGACGGACACCCGACATTCTGGAGAAGGTGGCGAAGGAGCCAAGTCCGGCTTTGTTTATAAACAAGACAGATGGACGAATGGGACACCTAATTCACCTCCATCTCGCTCTTCTCTAGAGAACGATAATAATTTCCAGATATTTTTTTTTCAATTTACTTCTCTCGGTCTTTGCTTTTATATCTACTTTTTATAGAATAAATGTTTATGAATTTTTTTTTATAGAAAAGTAAAACACCATTCGAACATATAAAAAAAAATTGTTTTAATTATTTATTATTCTCCTGAAAGATATTGACGAAAAATTTATTTATTGTGGTTGTAGTTATAACGAAACGCTTAATCAAAAATTTAATAGGTTTTAAAAACTTAAGACAAAAAGAGGTCCAATTTATAAAAGTTGGATCAAAATTATTTTGATTAAATATGAGTTTTTAATTTAATAGTACTTGTCAGCGATTAATTCCTTAGGTTCAAAATTTCACCATTTTTGGACTGTTGGGGGCCAAGAAATGACTGGCCGGGGCCATTTTTTGCTTATCATAACCTTTTATATTCTCTTAAGGCTTAAATTCAATATATTCAAGTTAGAATTTTTCAGAGTCAAGATATTCAAAATTTTAAAAAGCGGGCCCGGGTTCATTTTGCGGTAAATCATGCTATTTTCTATTCGATTGAAATCAAAATTTTACCATGCTTGGACTATTTGGGCCAAGGTATTCCAAAATAAATGAAGTTATGGCTCTTGGTATTTGAATAAAGTGATGGGAGTGCAGGCAGCCAAAGGATGAAATAAAAACAAATTTTATTTCTTCTTATTGTCAAATCATTGCTCCCTTCTTCAGGACTGATAAATTGTCAAATTTTGTGTACAGAATGAATGCTGATAATAATATATAATAATGTATATATTAGATGGTATAATTTGTGTTGATTTCTCTTGACCCTTTTTGACTCAAATGACTCAAAAAATAAATTTAACAAAATTATATTTTAGCCCTAATTTTGTGACCTCTATAATATTATTAGGTATAGGTTCTGAGGAAGGATTCAATGAGCATCCCAAATGATAAGAAGAAATAAAATTTGTTTTTATTTCATAATTTGGTTGCCTACAAACCCACCACTATATTCAAAAATAATTTTTTTTTCCAAAATGATTCTATTTGAATTTTTTTTATATTTTAATTTAGTCATTTTTGGCTGCTGCGTCTATAATGATTATATATATGATATAGTTATTAGAAGAAAAATCAGTATAGATGTCTTTGGGCGGGCGTTCAACAGCCACCCATCCAAAATTCAGCCCTCTTTGGCCTTGCTGCTGTTGCTCTTGTCTCCGGCCAAGCCCGCTGGTTGTATTTGACTAAGAAAATGTTAAATTTGTTTTGGAAAAGGTTGTAATTGACTTGGAAATACTATATATGAAAACATATGCAATAAATAAAAAAAACTTAAAATAATTCCCCGTTGTTCTAATGAATTCAGAAGAATTTATCTCGAAAGTCTTTATATAAATAATGAATCTGAAGTAGATTTTAAATAAGCATCTGCTAAAGCAGCTTTTGTCTGTTTTATTTGTTACAAATTTTTATTTGATATTCATATATTTATTAATAATAAAATTAAAATTCTTAGAAAAGTAGGGGGGAGGATTAAACACTGCTTGAAATGTATTTATAAAAATTTGTTATATTTTAAAAAGAAAAGCTCTTTTGCAATTGAATTCATTCCTGGACTACATAATTAAATCATGAATACAATTATTTAGTTGGTTATAAAAATTTCAAAAAGATTTATAAAGAACTATTGTTCTATTGTAAGTATTAACAAAAAATGAATTTTTAATTTTTTTTAAATTAATTAATGCTGAGATTGTGTGATTTTTAAAATTAAAAAAAAAAAAAAAGAAGTTAAAAAATAGACAGAAACCGGCCGTACGAATAAATTTTTTTTTTATCTTCATAGAATATTTATAAAAATAAAAATTGAACAAAGTTTATTGATAAAATATATAAATGGAATAGAGTTGCAGCTGAAGAAAAAGAGCTATTATTCTTTTTGTTATGCCATAAGGCGTTGATAATCCGCCTCCTGCCGAAATAGCTTGAATATCAACTTGAGAGGTAAGCACTTGCTCTACCATTG
>JAAAKE020098822.1:0-18933 GCA_010014785.2 Anisolabis maritima
ATGTATTAACCCTTATTCCTCCCCCCCCCCCCACTTTGCTCGTGTACGTTTTTAGTTTTTTTTTTATAAAAAGAATTAAATGTTAATATTAGATAAACCTTTATTTATAAGTTTTGTAAAATAGAGAAATAATTTAGAATAGTTCTGACTGGGCACTGGTTCACATATAAAAGAGACATAAAATAGGACTGAATAATGCCCATTAATAACATCAGAGGGCTTTCTTTTGACAAATTCCTGGGTAATTATTGTATATATATGTATGAATATATTTATAATTTTTTGTATTTAATTTTTATAATTTGATATTTAAAATTTTTTTGTTTTGTTTTAATTGTTGTTGTTTATGTGTTTGTGTTTGTGTTTGTATATATATATGGCTATTGTCATTCATTAATTGTTGATGAAAAAACCTTTTGATGATGTGTATTATCTATTATAGCTTTGAAGATAGTCACATAACTGACCGAAACCTGGATCTGAGCTTTTTATAAAGAAATAATACTAGCTGCATTGCTCTTTCTTTACTCTTACTACAACTAATGAGTTATTTAATTATTTTGCACATAATTAACATTTAAATGTCAAAAGCCAAAAAAGGAATATTGGCAGCATCATAAATTTTATCTAGTTTTGTTTTGATTGAGGTGCTCGGGTTCAGGTTGGCTAATCGAGTGGTTAATGTGGTATGCCACAAAAAATAAAAACGTAAAATAAAAAAAATTACCTTTGATTTCCAACATAACGACGAACCAGCAGAGAATTTTCTAAACAAGTTGTCTGTCCATCACTTTGTGTAACCACTGAAAATCCATATAATGAGAATGCTAAATAAATAAATAAATACTATTGGTATTCCATGTTAATTTATTGATAGAAATTAGTCATTGAAAAACAGATTATCTAATGAGAACAATAAAACAAAAATAAAGTCAAATGGGTCCAGTAATATTCTATAATGATAAAAAAATAATAATTTTATCATTTTTCATTGTGTCCTCATGCTTAAATTTTAGAAAAGCTAAATTGATAAAACAAATGTAGAGTACCGGCATCAATCTTATTTTATCATTATTTTGACTTGAGCAAAAAAGGACTAAAAAGTAGTGAAAGTATCTGGATAACTGGAATAGTCAAGCCGATTTCACTATTAGGGCGCAAGCCGCAGGGACGCAAAACTCCAAGCTGTGCATTATACATACTTTACTAAAAAATTAAACAGTGGTATGATAATTAAGTAATAATTAAGCAAGAGAAAGTAAAAATACCTAACTTGTGAAATAAAGGCGCAAAATAATCTCGCACCCCTGATATTGGGAATACTTAAATGAATTTTCCTATCTGGATAAGTAAGTCCTTTTGATAAAAAAAAAATAAAAAATGTGAGTCAAATTTTATTAAAATTAAATGCTAACTTCATAAATCCAATTTTACGCTGCCTCACTTGCATTTTTCTTCAAATATATGCTAAGGGAGTGGTTCCCAACCTTTTTCTTTTAATTCTCCCTTTTCAATAAACTGTAGAATATAATACTCCCTTTTCCAAGCAGTAAAATAAAATAATAATAAATAATGGGAATGAATAAAGTTTTTTTTTTTACTACTTTTAGTACCAAATTCTAACTGTAAACAAAAATAATTAAAAAAAATAAATCAACGGTTAGGTTAACAATTAACAAAGAAAAATACAATTCAAAGTGAACTTAAAAACATCACCATCTTATCATTAAAAATAAAATAAAAAATTATTTATGATGCAAAAAAAGGACAAAAAAGATTTCAAATGAAAATTATTTTATTTTATTAAACAGCCCTGCCCTAAAAACTCTAAAATTCCCCCCTAGTTGGAGACCTCTTTGCTAGAGTATTCATGAGGATCACTTTTGGTTTTTTCTTAGCTGTTACGTGTCTCTCTTCAGATCGCCTTAAATTGGCAAAATATTAAGATGGTTTTTTCCTTAAAAAAAAGCAAACAATTCCAAATTTCAGCAAAGTTACAATTTTAACATAATTCTCCCCTACATATATATATATATATATCCATGTTATTTGAACCGTATAGACCCACCTACCGGGATCCCCGATTATTTATCTGAAGAGACCACAGAGACACACCTCAAACTCAGTCCTGGTCATCTATATGCACCCATGAAGTTACTTTATTTCCTTACTCTAAATCCTCCTATATTCATTTCTAGCTAGCTAACTGCTCCTAGTCCATCCGGTCCTTTATTCCAACCTATTTTATGCTAGGGAGGATGTCCTAGTTTGAGGAGACTCTCTCAGCATTCCTTGCGAAGAGTGCTTCATTGAGAGGGAATCCTTCTTTACGTCCCTTCCATAGGACGGGGTGACTCCCCTCTCTTCGTAGAGTTGCCTGGGGGCTCTATTGTGGTGGGATCCAATGTTTCAATCCACGGCATAGAAATTAAGAATTTGTTTACATTAAATATTTTTATTTAATAAAAAAAACCCTCCTGCCCGAGATGCGAACACCAATCTCCTGTGCAGAATAGCGACACACTACCGATAGCTCCATATAGCCCTCACAAAAAATAGCTTTTCCATTAAAATTTAATATTAAAATTGTAAAGACTAATTTGTACTTATTAAAACAAATAAACATTGAACAAATATTTTTTCATGACCAAAACACTTATGATATCATGCAGGATGAAAATTACTTCAAATAATAAAGTAAACATTATTATCTAAAATAGTTCCAAACTTTTTTTTTCAACTTTTATTTCAAATTAAAACATATAATAAAGGTATTTATTTTTTTTTATACTTATCACAGGATTCACGAGTGGGCCTAATTACAAGGACCAACTCGGTCCATTTTGGAAAAATATAAGCAAACAAACAAATGGAATTTTTATTACATATCAAATTTTGTTATAATAATAAAATTCTCTTTGTAAATATTTTAAAATAAACAAGAAATAATTTTGGCTCTAGGGAAGGACTGGAAGGAGGTGAATCGGGATGAGCTCGAAATTTGAGAGGGGCGGTGATCATGAGAAAATTATAGATATAATTCTGCCCAGGAGCTCTAGTAGGCTCGCGGCGGTTCAGACTCTAGAAGAGGTAAGAATAGAGACAAAAATCTACATATATTGTATATAATAGCAAAATGTTGATCCAACTGATAGTTCCTCCCCCCTCTTCTCATTAAAACTTTGAAATTATTTTTTTTTAATTTTCCAAAGAAGAATACGGATATCTTCAATCCGGCCCTCTGTCTAACTTTTGAGCAAATAAAAAGGATTCAAGGGATAAAAATAAAATGCTTAGAATTATATTTTCTAAAATTTGCATTTATTGCTCCTGAATATGAGTCAGCCAATAGAATTTAATAATTTTAATTTAGCTTAACTTAAATTGGGTAGTGAAATAAAGTGCTATGGCCTTTGTTTTTTTTCTTAAAGTTATTTATTTTCAAATCGCAAACTGTTTGAGCTATTCAAAATATCTTTTAGAATGCATTTAAAGGGCAGATAAAATTGAAATGTTAGAATCGGATGAGGCGAGGGAGGGGGGGGGGTATGTATGCCCGCGGCTTCTTTATTAAAAAAAATCCCTTAAATAAACAAATTTTCGGGTAGAGAACATTTTCTTCCTTTAATTGATTTTCCCTCCTTTCTCTAGTGATATTCGGTTATTTGTAAATTTAAGGTATCACAAAGTGTAAAATAAATGTCATATTTAATGTCATAAAAATTGGGGCCTAATATATCAAATGGCTAATATTATCCTATAGGTGAAGGTATAGGACATTGATCATAATACTCTGGATGACGTGTATATGTGCGTGTGCGTGCATAAAGCTTGCGTGTCTAGTTTGCGTGAATGGAGAACAAATGTGCTGTGTTCTGTCTGCACTCTGCACCTCCTCCCCCCGGGGGGTATGCTATCCACCCACCTATTTCCTTCCCCGTCGCTTTAAGTGTTTTTCAATCGCAGGCGCCAATTAAACTCCCTTCAGGCTTAAAATATTATGTATAATAGATATGCGAGGGCTCAGAGATGGGCAAAAATTAATTAAACGGACCGCCCCTCTAAATCCTCTAGCTATGACTTTGTCTCTTCTTTTTTTATTTATTTTTTAATATATTTACTTTGTTATGAGTGTATAGTGTAAACTATAGACCAGCCCGTATCTTAGAACAATCATAGATTCGCTTCTTGTCCTGAGCTATATAATTTATTTAAATTATATTGCCTACTGATTAGTTTAAATAAAAATGGACTGAAACTAAATGAACTAAAAAAGACTAAATAAAATTATAGGCCTATATATAGATCTGAAATGATTAAATCTAGAAGAGTTAATAAATAAAAATTATTAAAAACCAACTTGAAAATTTCGTTACTGTATTTTCTGTCTGTATGTATGTCCACAATTTTTTTTACCAATATCAAAATTATGATATTGGATTCAGATAAAGCACAACGCCCGCTCTAGGCAGGCAAACAGGACAATTGTCCGGGGCGTCAAAAATTAGGGGCGCCATTTTGACTGTAAGTGTAAGAAAAATATTGATGTGTTAAATACTCAATTAATAGAAAATTTCACATTTCGATTTTTTCATTCGCTAAAAATGTACAGTGCCTTGATTTGATTTTTATTGAAAATAAAAAATATGTATCTTTATTTAAATATATATATATACTTAAGAGATAGCAATTTGTCTTTTTGTCCAGTGCGACGTAACAGCTAGAGTGGGCGCTGATAAAGTATCATAAATAGAATACAAATTTGCAAAAATTCTTAAAATAAGTCCAAGGAAACATGGTCAAAATGACCCTCAAAATTTTGAAATTTTGCCAAATATCACAATTATTACTTTTCGAATATCATCATTTACAAATCCACAAAATTATTTTGAAACTGTTGCGAGCAAAGTGAGCAATTTTGCAACCGTTGCGCAGATTCAAGTTTCTTGGGACAACTCACCTTTGCACTTTCCCAGAATTTTTTACTTGTAATAGGAGGTAGGATAGCATACCAAACTTAACGAGTATTCCAAGGACTTACTTTTTTTGGTATATTCATATATACACCAAGGTCTCAGTGAAAGCGCTACTCCTGGCAAGTAAAAATATGTATTTTTCAGGTAACTTTTAAGAGATTTTCTAAAATATCAACTTGCTTCTTTTGGTTGGGTCTCTAGGTGTTATAGAAAAATCCCTCTTTTCATAGAAATTATAATTTTCTATTAAAAGGGAAATTTGACTTGCATACCTACATAAAGGTGAAAAATTTTGACTGACAGAATTTTTAAGATTTTTATTGTAAGCACTTAATTTTTTTACTTCCTATTAGTTGTTTTTTTTTTTTTTTTTAATGTGTTATTGCATTTATTTGTAAAATTTTATATATTTTGAGGATGAGCCCTTGCTCCCAGTCTAATAAAAAAAAATTGGATAATTCTTCTCTGAAAATAGATTAAATTCCTTTAGTGTTCTGCCCAGCATTTAAGCTTTTTCTAGCAAAAAACCAATATGAAATAAATATGAATTTTTATTAATCACATTAAAAGAATTTTTTTATTGTAAAAGTTATCTTTGACACTATAATCTAAAAAAAATTCTTAAAACAAAATGTTCATTTTTCCTCTCTCTGTTTTCTTTTTCATTCATTCATCGATAAAACGGGCATTACAAGTGGTGGGAAATTTTTTACACGAATATCCCTCTCTCACTCTCGGTCTCATACATACACTCACACATTCACAATTTCTAAAAAAAGATTTTTTTTTGATTAAGATAAAAATCGAAGATATTTAATTCCTCATAAATTGGATTTATTATTCTTTTGATAATAGCTCACATAATAAAAGGGAAAAGGAAAATTATGTCATAACAGAGAGAACAAGGCAATAAAGATAAATAAAAAGGAGTGAAATAAAAACATTTTTCATAGCAATTGCTACTTTTACACTTCTAATAAGCATCAAAAATGACCAAGAACCTGGGCTACACTACATACTTATTGATAAAAGAGAGAGAGGGAAATAGTTAGTAAAACCAAAACATTTAATTTATAAATTTAAAATTACAAAGTTGAAGAATATAGGCTATTACTATTTATAAAATAATATAATTTGGTATTGTTAAAATTATAGAACATTGAAAACAAATGATATTCTATTAACTCAGGCACACTAATAATATAAATTAAAAAACAATATGCCATAAATACTGGAAGGTAGGCAACTCAAATAACTAACTCGCTAATCGATTTTTCCATTTATTGCTTTAGAGAAGCCCTGGAGCAATTAATTTAAAAAATCCACTAGTGATTTCAAAAAATTCCTTAGTCATTTGGATTGCCTTTCTTATAGAGATTATTATATGTACCATCTAATAAAAAGACAAAAATATAAACAAATTTTCAAAATAGTAAACTTAAATTCCAGTCCTCCATTGAAAGCATGTTTACAAAACTTAGGCTCTTAGTGAAATAGGAGGTAACAAACATCCTTACGATTGGTAGGAGAAATTATGGCGTGGACATTTTTCATCACCTTCTCCCTTTTATAATTTTCTTTTTTCAGAAATATTGCTGTTATAAGAAAATAATGAAAATTAATTCCAATTGATCAATGATCAAATGAATTATTTTCACTTATAGAATAAAATTATAATTCATTGTTCAATTTAACAAAAAATTAAATACGTAAAAATATTTAATACAAACAATAATAAACGTGTAAGCTCTTTTGAATTTATTAAATTTATATTTTTTTTTTTTTTGCTGAAAAATATTATATAAGCCTCTATTGATTCGTAAATTTTGGAAATATTCATAGCACAGATTCTATTTCCAATAAATTATTAAAAAATTAAATATTCCCATTTTTCTGTTTATCCAGAGCTTACACACACAAATTGAAATTGAAATAAATCAATAACAAATAAAATCTACCCATGCCTTTAAATCTCAAGTTGCGGGGTCGGCACTTCACCAAATGAGCTCATACGGTAATCTATCTAATGCTTTTACAAAGTTTAGGAATGAAATTTGCAGCCCCTGCAATCCAGCGTTTTTTTTTTTGAATAAGCGTAATGCAAAAATTGCAGTTGTCCTTCTCCAACGAATCCACGCTGGTAATTTAGCGAAAGCGGTGATTTATAATCCGCCCTTAATCTTGGTGTCGAAAATATGAGATGGATGGGGCGATAGTTCTGACCAATACAAATAAAGTATTTATTTCAAAAATTATTTTATATTTTGGAGAAATCTATGTGACTATACTCTTGACAAAGGGCATGTCTAACGCCCGAAACGCTAACTAAGGAAATTTTAATTTCTCTAATTAACCAGGCTGAAAAATCCTAAACTTGAGCTTATTCTAGCCTTATTCACAGTCAATTTCATCCCCACTCTCCTACGTTCCAATGTTTCTAATTATAAAAATAACCTAATCGAAATAAGTTAGCCTTACATTTTCTTTCTCACTGATTGAAATAAAAAAAATATTTTTTATAAATGATTTAAAAAAAAAACACCAATGTCTTTTTAAGAAGATTAAATTTCATGAAGGCAAAAATTCTATGACCACAAAAAAAGAAGATTCCATTTTTTTATTCTGTTTGCGGGTTATGCAAAATAGTAGTTCCATTTTAATACCATCGATTGGCAAAAGAACACATGTACACAGTATATATTGCTGTATATGGGCAAATAGGCTATTGTATAACAGAAGCGATTAAAGGGGTCAAAAGGGAGCACGCGTATATGTTGCCATCTATCGTTCCAGAAGGGAATTAGCACCAAAGAGGGATGTGTCTCTGTGTATGCGGTTGGATGGTTTTTTTTTTATAGAGGGATTAAAATACATATGGGAATATTTAACCCGAAACACACCCTTCCTTCCCTTATATGCAATTCTTTAAAAAGGAAAAAAAGTTCTCGTTAATTTCCTTTTATCGACCATATATCATATACAATGTATAAGAAAAATTATATATTTAAATTTTCGCCTTCTCTGACTTGTAATTAGTGCGATTTGGAGTTATTAATATATAGAAAGGAAGAAAGAAATACCGATCTTTTACCCCAGTGGTCTGCAGAATTTTTTGAAAAAATAAAAAGCAAATAGCCCTTATTAATTGGGCAGAAATATATTGCATTAAGTATTATAAAGAGAAAATGTCATCATATAATAATTAAACATTATAAACCTATTATTTTTATTATTAACAGCTTACAAACATATTTAATATTTAATGTGGATACTTTTATTTAAACCATTTAAATACCAATTGATGTAAATAAATAAATAAATAAGTATGACTGAGTAATTTTAAAATACGTACAGTATATAAAAAAGAGGAAATTTATTATTTATTATCTTACATTACATCTTACATTCAGGATGTGCAAAGAAGGTTGATAGTCTCTAAAAAATGCTATATCTATTGATACAACAAAATACGAGACGGGAAATAGAGTGAAGAGGAAATTTATGGAGGGTTTACAAATTTTCCTTTTAAAGGAATGTATAAAAGAAAGCTGAAAAAATGAACGTCACTAAATTTAATAGAAATATCATTTAAAACAATAATATAATATTTCTCAGGTTTATATGGTAAAAAAATATTAGGAAATGTGCTCATATTAAGGCCCTTATTCTTCTCCGCTCCTAAGAAAAAACGTAAGAGGAATTTTACTATGCTTTTTACTTTTTTATAGAGAGTTTATAAGTTAAAATTGTTCTTGACTGATTAATTTACTCAATCCCAGTCCCTTGGTGCAAAGGTAGAGGTCTCCCTTCACTTCCAAAAGGTTAGAGGTTCGCTTCCTGTTCAGAGCGACAAAAATTTATACGAGTATTATATTGGTTTCCAAATAAAGACGGAGTCTAAATGACCTCAGATGCCGAAAAAGACAAATAAAAAGGTTTTTAAAAAAATTTTAATTTAAGAAACTTTAAAAAAAACAAAGTAAAATTTTAACTTCTGGGAGGAAAGTTTGTTATAGCGTTTTCTCTTTAGCTAAAAAAATAAATATTTTAGTATTTCTTTCTTTTTATTTATTTTTTGTTTTGTTTTTATTTTTCTAGTAGCATAGCTTTGGCGGAAGGGCCTAGGTAGAATTTTTCCTGAATGAGATTTAGATTTTATTTGAGCCTTTTCTTTTTTTTACTTTCTTGTTATTTTTTTTTTGTTATATATATTCTCTTCTTTGGTTTTAAATTAGTGAGTGACACAACCCCTAAAATACTCCCTCCTCTATGAGGCTTCAATTAATATATTATCGACTCTTTCGTCTCCCCCTGCAAATGATTGACTATACTGCTCCCCCCCCCTCTATACTCAGTTAGCCCAGCTATTTATTATAGCTACGTAAAACGGAAAAAGTAAAGCTTACTCTAATTTAATCTTGTATGTGCCTTCAAAAGGATCCAGAGATGTTTTCAAAGGCTAATACAATGAAAAATTTTAAAATTCTTTTTTAATATTATAAAGATTATACCATAATTCCTAAATAACCATTCATAGCACTTGAAGCTTGAATAAATTTAATGCGAAAAAAATAAATTCAACGAATTTCCTAGCCAGCCCCATCATGTTGGCCACTATTTTTTCAATTGGAAACTATGCTTTCCTTAAAATAATCCAAGTCGTATTTATAAATTTTCCTGTTAAAAATTTATCCAAAGAAAAAAATTAATTTTCTAAAGTTTAAATCAAATGTCATGTGAAACCATATTCTGAAATATTAAGCTTTAATAAAAATAATACAGTATCTTTTAAAGAGATAGATTATAACAGGGAAATAAAATGAAATTGGAAAATATTTGGCATACTCCTTCACCTCATATAACTCCTCAAGTTCGTGAATTGTAGTGGCTTAGGGCAAGGGGAAGGGGGGTGAGAGGGGTGATGTGATGGTGGTGTTGGTTTGTGGGTGGAGAACGGTTGAGTTCGTTGAGGGTGGAAAGTTTCTCTTTTGCTCTTGCTAGAGTCATGCAGGGTGAGTTATTGGCTGCGTGCATGATCACCGTGGCAAACTCGAAACCACCACCACTACTCTCGCTCTCACTCACTCACTATACTATATACATATATATATATATATATATTTGGATTAAAATTGACTCTGCCGGGGCTATATTTGCTTCTGTAAGTGTGTGTGTTGGGGAGTGGGCTTGGTGCATATTGGTACCGCAACCACGAAAATCATATCTCTTCCAATCTCATTCCTTACTAGAATATATATATACTGGTATATACACTCAGGGCATTTTGCATCTAAATAATTTATTTAAAAAAATTATTGTATCACGTGATTTTACCATATTCTGATTTTTTTATAGTCTATTCATGTTCTATCTATAATTAAAAAAAATTCGCCAACGACTAAAACTTAAAGATTTGTTGAAATCCAGGCGGGGTCAAATTTGGACAATTTTATTTTTTGTAAATATATATAGTATGTATTTTATATATGTTATAAAAATTCAATAATCAATAATAAAATGAAAAAAATATTTCAATTATTCAGAAGTTGGCAAACTGGACCTCGCAAATCTTTTCTCTCCCCCCCCTCCCCCCATTTATAAGATCCTTGCCTATTTAGGTTGAAATAAGACGGCTGTAATTTTTTCAGCTCAATTTATTAAAATTATTCTCATCGACGTTTCTCATATTTTAAAGTGTCACTACAAGGACCTTAAAAATTAAGAAATTATAATTCTATTTAATTTAGAGCTAGATATTTAAACAATAGGAAAAACTCAAGGAAAAGAAAACCAGCCAGTTGGATCATCACTGAAGAATGATCGAAATATTTGTAATAAAATGAGATGGCGAGGAAGAGCAAAAAGCCTGGTGATTTCTTTCTACAAAAATTAAAATATGAAGATGTATTTATATGTTATATCTCTATGATAGATTTATTTGAACTTATGTCTTTGTAATCCCTAAACTGAAAAGAATGAAATTTTCCTTAATTATTGTTCTAGAAGACGAATTGAATCTTTTAACATTTAGAATTACCGGAGGAGAGTGTTGAGAATTCAATAAAAAATTAATTAAAATAAAATTTTTTGCCACAACTTAATTCGATTTTTCTTTCTAACTCAAATTTACTTAAAATTTCACTTTTAAGTGTCTTTGCTCTCAATGTACTGTAATATGTTCAACTATTCCTAAAAGTTAGGCGTAAAAGTAACGTGGAAGTTGCATGCAGTGCCTATGCACCAGGTGCTTCCAGGCTATATAAATTGAAGCAACACAACTCTGACCAATTTTGAAAGATTTTAAACCATAAACTTTTTTCTCAATGACATACCCAAACCTTATATATATATAGACTCATTTCCCTCTGAAATATAAATTGCCAAAATATGAACTCTATTGTTTCTTTCTAATTTACTTGATAAGAAAATCTTATCAATTTGGATTAACATGTAGTTTATGCTTTTATCAAAAAAAAAAAAAAAAAAAAATAGGAATAGGACACTTTTCATCAATATGGATGAGGCTCAGAGAAATAAAGAAAAGTTATACGATATCGCTTTTAGTTTACAAAATTGAATACGTGAATTTTGTCCGTATCAGTTGAATTGGTCAAGTTTCCTTGAACGTTAAAAAAAATAACCAGAGAGAGAGAGAGAGAGAGAGAGAGAAAGTTATAATAAAATAAAAGGGGATCATAAAACATATATCCCATTTTAAATGTCGTCGGTGGAGAAAATAAAATAAAATAAAATTGCATGACAGACACAATTTGAGCCAATAAGTAAGTTTATATTCGAGGACATAGAGAGGGATCTTAAATTGTGCTTGTTATATTTTTGTTTTTTTGTTTATATATATATATATACACTGTAAGGAAGGATGAAAGGTCCTGGTCTTTTAAAGGGGAGAAAGGAATTTCCATTGACCTGAAAGGAGAGGAAATTGACAAACAAACAACCCTTGAGTGATCTTAAAGGACCAAGGGGCAGAAATAAAAAAGAATTTCATTAAGTATTTTATTTCCCTCTTCTTTTTTTAAATGAAATTAGGTATTTTTTGACGTCTTAAAAATTGGGGACCATTATTAAAGATCAAATGATAACGGACTTGCGGTATATATTTTCGGGTTGTAAAATAAAATTATGTCGCATAGAAGCCAAAGAATCAAAGAATTCATTTCTCTCAATGAGAAACGGAGTGAGCGCGCCTTCAAGGTCTCAATCGATGGCCCTGAACGTAATCTATAAATTTAATATATAAAACATTAGTTATGAGTTATTCGGTGAAATTGAAAACCAACACATTTCGAAATATCTACTTACACTCGTGGAAAAGCCACGAGGAAAAAAAGAAATTGATACAGTTAGAAAGAGCGCTTCAAATGCAATCCAATGATACCTCAACGATAATCCTAGCTTCATTGAGTCAGAAGTTACATTGGGTCCAGAGTTTAAAATGTATTCACGTTACCACCTGCCAGTTATCACAATAGAGATACACCGAATTGTTAGAACTTATTTCGAGGAGGCAGTGGCTAAGACGGATAGGCTGCGGATTGCGGATCTAGAGATGAAAATAGCTCGGGTTCGAGTAATTATTTACTACTCTGCGAGATGTCTCCTCCTGGAGTAGGAAAGAGGGAGATTATCTCATCCCCAGAGCCCAAGTGGTATCACAATGGCCTAAGTGAGTCTCCCCAATGGAGGACCGCAACTCCCTAACTCCTAGGACTTATTTCACTCCAGCCTTATTCATCCTTGTGAAGCTGCAAAATATTTAAAGATAAGAGAAACAATTTTTACTTTTTGTTGTTGTTTTTAAAATTTTTTTCCCATTTAAAAATGAAGATGCTCATTTTTGAATATTTTTTCTTTTTAATTTATAATTATTTATATTAAAATATCTAGAATAGAGTAAATTAATTAACCGAGACAAAAACGAAGAGAGGCTTGGAGCTAGAGAAAGGGAGGGAACATTCTGTTATGAATTCTGTTTTTGTACATGCTTCGCTTAAAATAAATTACACTAGACCCAAAATTGTATGTAAGCATAATTAATATAATAAATATAGAATAACAATGTATAATATACGTTTATTCTAAAGATATTTTTTGCTACAGAACAATAAAGTATTTTCATCATTTATTATTATTATTAGGTTGGTGCAGAAAAAATTACGCTTTTTGTTATTTTAACTTTGGCACTTATTTTGCAATAAACTTTTATGTAACTACGTAAACACCATTTTTAAGAGCTAATTTCACAGTATTGATTGTTTTTTTAAGTCTTTTCAGCATCTGAGGCCATATACACCTAAAACGATATATTATATATATTTATTACGATACATGTAATCCAGGCATATTTATTAATAGTTACATCAATTGGTATCCAATTGATATAATTAAATTTTAATCGGAATGTCTTTGATCCGCACCCATCCCCTTAACTTTTAAGATTATCAACAATCACTATCCTATAACCTCTCAGCCACGGGGGGGATTGATTTAGGTTAATGGTTTTGTTATCAGTTGTATATTCATGTTTTTTTTTTTTTTTTTTTTTTTAAGAGTTAATGTAATTATGGAAAGAAAGCAAATTCGAGCGATTTTATTGTTTGAGTTCAAAAGGGTGTAAAGTAGTAAGAACTGCCCTCAATATCAACAAAGCATTTAGCCAGGCGACTTCAATAAAGGTACGGCTCAACATTGGTTCCAAAAATTTTGAAGAGAAGACGAGAGTCTTGAAAGTGAGAAGGGCCTCGGACGTCCTCTGTGATTGAGAACAACCTGTTAAAGGCCATTATTGAAGTCGACACCTGTAAAACAACTCGAGAGGTTGCACATGAACTAAACGTTGACCATTCAACATTACATTTTTGACATTTGCGTCAACTGGGAAAAACAAAAAAGCTTGATAAATTGGTGCCCCATGAGCTGAATGAAAAATATAGACATCGAAGATACGAAATCTGCTCTGCGCCTCTTCAACGAAACAAAAATGATCCATTTCTTGATTATTGCAGGCGACCAGAAATGGTATCTATACGACAAGCGACCCGCAGTGCTGGACCAAGATAACACTTTGCAAAACCGAAATAGGTTATGGAAAACCGTAATAGGTTATGGAATTGTTTGATGGTCGTCAAGAAGACTCATTCATTACAACTTCCTGAATCCTGCCAAAATCATCACATCAGAGATGTATTGCCATTAAATCAGTAAAATGCACAAAAAACTCCAACAGTTGTCTAGTATATGATTAATAGAAAAGGACCATTTCTTCTTCACAATATTGCCAGCCCGCATGTCTCACAAATAGCAGCACAGAAATTGAACGAATTGGAATATGAAACTATCTCATCTTGCTTACTCACAGTCCTCTCTCCAACCTGCTCCCATTTTTTCAAGCACCTCGACAACGGCAAGAGAAAATCTTCTCCCTCCGAGCAGCAGTCCAAAATGCTTTGGAAGAGTTTATAAGTTCTAGAATTCTATATTTCTAGGCAAATGGAATCAATAGACTTGTTTCTTGTTGGCAAAAATATATAAATTATAATGGTCTTTATTTGGATTAATATACTTATTTTTAATCCGAGATACATTGCTTTGTTTAAAAAGCGCTATTTTTTTCTGCACCAACCTTGAACAGAGAAAAAAAAAATTTTTTTTGTCGGTTGTAATACTTCCCTTATACTATAGGTCGATATGTTGCAGAAATTAGTGCGCATGTTCGGGTTGCTAGAACCCAAATGACTAACTCACTAATGGGGTTTTCAATTAAATGCATCTGAGACGGGCATGCATCATGCTCAGTCCTTTATTTCTAGGGAATTTTCAAACAAGTTTATTATAATGCGGTGTATTAATCATGTTTCTTATTAAAATAATCTTCATTTTGATATTTTTAGAATTACATAGAAAAGATGAGAGATAGTTGCCAGGGCAACAAAAAATAACTATTTAAAATCATATGTTGGCACTGTTCCTTGGTGTAGAGGTAGAGGTCTCGCTTCACGTACAAAAGGTCACTGGTTTTCTTCTCATCCGGAGCGACAAAAATTTATATTATATTGACTACCAATAAAATAAATAAAATAGGAACGAAGTCTAAATGGCCTCAGATACCGAAAAAGACTTTAAAAAAATATGTTTATGTTTTAATTTTAAAATCCATAAGCTTTGCCTTCGGGCTAAAGGAAAAGGAAAAATCAATGGTACTGTATTCCTCTCGGATATATACTACCATAAAGAACAAATAGACTAAAAAATCTGGTGTGACAACACATCCCATTACTTTCTATTAGTTGTAGTAATTCTTAATTACCAAATCACCAAAATAAGTGTCCAACTCTGATTGCAGCTTTTGATTGTGTCATCATGCTCAAAAGCCAATCAGAAGCCAATCATGGCAAACATTTTTGGATTATATTGTAACATAGTATAGATATCAAATTTTATATTAATAATAAATTAATTACCACGTACATGTTCACTTGAAGCCTATTTTGTGTTCCTCTGCCTCTTGTACTGTATAGTTGAAGTTTCTCGAACTTGTGTCTAGCAGAAATCAGCCAAGAAAGTTGTGTTCCTTTTGCCACTAAATCTTTTTACCGATTCGTTATACAACTTGATGGAATCTTTCCCCATGCTCATCATCCTTGAAAGAAATCCAAATGCTGGTCCTAAAAATACAACTTTAAAGACATAATGTAGCCAATATTTAATTATAATTAAAATTCAAAATTGTCAAATATTAATTACCCCCTCCCCTCGCACTCATTAAGGAATGATGCAAATATCTCTTCAAGTTAAATGTATTTTTAAGAAAATATTAAGTTGGATAAATTTTAATTATGGCAATAACCTTCACAAATTGTTTCCAGCTCGCCACACCTGCCAACTTCCTGACAGACTTGTAAACAAATTTCATTTTATTTATATATAGATATTTCCTCAATTGATCATTATATCTCTCTCATTATTTCTTAATAACGAATAAACCTCAGAAGCGCCACTCGTTAGCTCACACGATCCAAAAACTCATATAATATATAACATTTTAAAGTAGTTTAAAGTTTTTTCACAAGCCAGCCAACTCAATTGCTCCGGCAATATATTTCGCCCAATATACAGAGTGTCTCCGCTTTTCTTAAGTTGTCTCTCAATTTCAACTAAACTCTATTTGACCATTCATTCTTTTCTTTTTTCTTCTTTTATTCCTTCTTGTTATTACTTTTTTTTTTTTTATTTCAAGAGTGAAAAGAAAAGTTTTATTTTATTTAACTCCATTATTCTTAAATGTTTAAAACTCATTTTTTTTATTTAATAAAATAGAACCTTCCCCCGCCACTTCATCTCTGCAATTTTATAAAATTTTTGGTATATTTTCTTTCGTTTCCAAAAAAGTTAAATTGTTTGTTGTTTTTGTTTTAAAATAACTTGAATAATAAAAGAGAGTAATTTAATGACTAAGATGAAAATACGTCCAATCAAAAAGAAAAAGAGGGCTCTACTAATACTTGTGGGGACTGTCTATCTGTCTGTCTCACACTCGCTGACAAAAAAGTTTCTTCCTTTGTTATTTTTACAAAAGGAAATGGTTACTGTCAGGGCCACATGAGACTCATCGATATATATACTCTATGTAATATATATAAAAAAAAGAGAAAAATTAATTGAAACACATCTTTCTAAAACATTTCTTCATTTTTTTCCTATGTGAATAAATTCTCTTTGTAGAACTTTGTTTTATGTATTATTTAAACAATAGAGAAAATTTGTTTTTGTTTTGGTCTTTTGAAAGTGGAAAATCCATTTAGAAAATGAGAAAATTTCTTACTTTTATAGCATTTCAACATAATTAACTAACTAGTTGTTTGAAGCTGCAGGCTTTCCACCCCCTCCCCTCCCGTTTTTTTATTTACCAAGGCAATCAATTTAGAGATGGATAGGTCAAGACTGAACTAGTTCCAAAGAGTCTAGAAAAAACAAATAATGAAAATAAAAACTCATTATGTTTTATTTCCAAATAATTCATCAATTTTTATAATATAATTTAATATAATGAAAATAAAGTTGAGAAGTTTGTTTATTGTAAAAATCAGTATTATTGAAAAAAAAGATCAAATGAAAAATTATAAAGGAAAATTCATATCGGAAGAAAAAAATCGAAGCCTATCGTAATTAAATAATTAATTAAGCTTAAAGTTCATAAGGTCTAAGTTACCGCAAATACTTTAGAAAAATATTGGGGTAAAAACTACTTTTTAAGCAGCTAGGGTTCACACCACAAAGAATGATTTTCGACAAAATATATCAATTTTTGAGTGTCAAGGTAGGGGATCAATAATGTTAAGCAAGATCAATCTCCGCTGTACCTCAAATGGGTGAAGGAAAAGGACACTACTAATCGATCTAATCTTCCGCCGGTAACCTTTTCTTAAATAATTAAATTTATAATTATATAAATAATTATAAATGGACAACGAAGTTGCAAAACTTCCCCACTCTTTTGAAACAGGGTTTACCAGTCCATGCATGAAATAAATAAAAAAATAAATTTATTTAAGACCTGCTTTGAGGCATAAGTCCTCGGTGGCTAGGTCCAATCAAACACAAATACAAACTTATAAATTACATAATACAAAACAACAAATAATTAACAAAACAAATACACAAAATACAAAGATGAAATCACTAAGTTTTAAAATATTTGGTTCAGAGGATGTTGAGAAAATCGGGATTCTTGGGGCCTTGTAAACCGATTTACTCCCTATTTTAAACCCTCTTTTAGGACTATAAAGACTTACAATCTTTCAATCTTCTCCGATTTTTCTCTTCTTTTTCTTTTCCTTTTATATTTAATTAATCTACTTTGTTTTAATACAATAATAATGCAATAATAATCGATTAACGCGGTCCCCGTTAGCACGGTTTCTGAGTTACTCAGCAAATTAAATGCAACCTTTCTTCTTTTTTTTTTATCACAAGTTAAATTTGATTTAACACAGTCCAAACTATTTGAAAATTTAAAAAGCTGAAGCAATTGCATCTTACATGGCATTTATTTATTTGAATAACACAATTTTGCTTAGCACCGTGCACGAATAAAATTAATTTCCGTGTTAACCGGAGTTTTCCTCTATAAGCTTAACGGCATAGATATCTGAAAGACCATATATATATAAAAAAATCTGAATTCATTGAAATGACAATTCCTCCTGGCCAAATACAAACAGCGGACGAGAAACATATTTATCTGAAGTGGTTTAGATTTATGATGAATAACGATCCTTTGGATGGATTAATATATATTATCCAATGCCATTGAATGGGGTGGCGTGTAAGCTCTCCAAACTTAGAGAGAGACAAACTTTCTTTATCTATTTATACCTTTTTTTTAGTTGTAAAATATTCTTTATTTTTTTCAAGAAATTTCTATAAAGTAATTCTTCTGAATTCCCAAGCAAATTGTCATTATTTTAAAAAGTAATGTTTAATGAAAATTAACTTTTGTAATAATAAAAGAAAAAAATTCATACACTTTTATACCCTCTTATTCAGAAGCAGTAAGAACAAGTTTGAATAGAATTAATTCACTATCTATTATTATTAGATTAAGGAGAGAACAGAACACTGCACTGACACCTCCTGGAAAGGGAAGTCCCAGACCCTTGGCCTTGTACGGGGGCGTTTAAGGCGACGGCGTGATTAGTCTATAAATTAAAATAGGTAGGTTTCTATTTATGTCTATCTATCTATCTGGTCAAGTCTGGAACTTGGAAACTATTCTAACTAGTTCTCTTCATGTCTTGTTCTATATTAAGGTTGAATAAAAAAAAAGAATAAAAAACTTTAATGTGGTATATAAAATTTAATTCAGAAAGGCATTATTATAAAAAAAATCGATATATCGTACACTTGAATTAAATTGAAATTCAAATAACATAATAAC
>JAAAKE020098833.1:2525-18930 GCA_010014785.2 Anisolabis maritima
CTAGCATTAAAGACATTAAGTATAAATTATATAAATTTTACAATACCCGTTTATCCATCCATATTTGAATTTACTAGCGTCCAATTTTGTTTAATATAAAAAATAGCACGTATTGATTCTAATTCTAGTATCTTTTTCAGGAAACTACGAATTTCTTCATTCTACTTGAGGGAACTTGTATCTGAAGAAGGTGGTAGTTTTGGTAAGTGAAATGTATTATCTCTTTAAGATATAAAATTACTTTATTTACTATTTCAAAAAAAATATTGTTTGGTTTTATATAGTTTTATATTTTGTAATTATTATAATAAATAAAAACTCAGTAGTTCCTTGGAGCCATTGCCATGCGAACAAATAATCATTGTATATCCAAATCAATACAAAAAACGAAAGTAATAATTACAGGCAAAAAAACTCGTTTCTTGCTGTCTTGCCAGGAACCGAGGTTTTTATTTTGAAAAAAAAAAAAAAAATGACACCAAAATGGTTAACATACTTGTTGATTTTGAAGTTAGATTCTAATTCTTCAAAAAAAATCTGGAATTATTTATTTATCTTCTGTAATTATATACGATAAATGGTTTACTCTCTTGAAACATTCTAATGTTAAAACAAAATTCAAATTCGAATAAATTATTAATCTTATCTTTTTTCATTCATACTCTTTTAAACAACTTAGTATATGAATATGTAATATACATTTTTACATTAAATAGATATGAGTTTTTAGCATGGCATGAATTAGCTATTTTTAATATATACCTTAATTACGATTTTAAATATATAAGTATAGTAAAATTTTTTGTTAAATAAAAACATCAAAGGATATCTTCATTCTCCACAAAATAATAATTTGAACATACTCTCTGTTTCAAGTTGAAATATATAAAATTAGTGAATCACAAGTTAATATCTTTATATATATATATAAGTTATTTAGACATGCATATATATTAATTGTATATTTTAGAATAAATGCCATACGACGAATACTAAAAAAAAACAAATGAATAGCTTTGACTCACCAATGCATGAATGATTTCAAAAGCAACATTAAGTCTAAAGTGAATTCAGTATTCATTTTCATGGAAGAATACACTGGGAATTGTGAAATAAAAAATAAGCACTATTCTATGGAACAATTCGGATGAAATTGGTCTAAAAATGTATTTTTTAAATTTATTTTTATTTTATTTTTTATAAAAATATTTTTTTTTTAATTAAGGGAGTAATAATTAATTATTATTATAAGGGTGTTTCGAAAACTAGTATTTGAAATTTTAATCTGCGGATTTTCAGAGAGCTTGAGAAATGAGAAATAGGTATTGCACTCCTTATTCTTAAAGACAAAAAGGCGGGGAGGCTATCTTCTGATTTGCCTGAGACGTTATGGTAGAAGCATTTTTTGGTCCCTAAAGTTTTAGATAAGAGATAATGTTATTGGACTTAGAACGACTATATTACATACTAATAACAATAGGTGATAAAATATAAATAGTAAAATAAAATGCGAAAACCCCTAAAAATGCAAAAGCAAAATAATAATAAAAATATTATAACAAAAATGCGAATTAGAAAAATGCAACAAAATATAAATACAAATTCTAAAACCCCAAAGTAAAATATTAATTGCCCCCCTTTAATCCACAATCAATATAATTTAAATAAATTACTGAGCTTTACTCAAGAGATAGGGATTTTTAATCGCTCGCTCGCTTCAGTCATTCGTATCAAGACGGATACGTTGTGATTACTAAGAGAGTAACTTTAAAGGAAATAATACTGGAGAGGGTTTCCATTACCTTATCTAAAACAAAAAAGTCAAACATCGCAGGAGTTCCTAAATTAGCACATAGTCTCTTACCCCGCGGAATCTAATCTAGATTCACAAGAAAAACAATAATAAATATGTTCAATTTTTGCCTATTTTATTTAATTGATTATTCTTCTTGTATTTACTAAAGATATATTACAAAATAAACTCATATTTTTCTTATTCAAAGCATCTTCCTTTATAACATTCATTAATTAAATACCTTGTTATAGAGAAAATAATGTTTTTGAAATTGAAAGGTCTTTTTGGCCTTCAACTTTGAAGGGATGAGCAAGAATTCTCTCCTCCTCCTCCTGTTCCATCCCAAGAACTCCCGGGGGAAAAGAGGAAGTTTCATCTTGTTTAAACTGAGGAATGCAAGTAAAAAGAAAAGGAACAAGAGGAAGAAGAAATCGAAATCCAATCATTGAGGCAGGGCTCCAAAGGCAAAAGGTAACAAACAACCCCCTCAAGGAATCATCAGAGGGTGCACACAAGTGCAGAGGGACAATGAATGAATGGGGGACCAAATTGCTAACGAGAATGCAAGCGAATGGTGCCATTTAAAATTAGACAACCGATTATCATTTGAAAAAGAAAGAAAATTTCAAAAGAACAAAATTACTAGTAATTTAAAAATCAATGGAAATAATAATTTTTTAATCGATACAAAGTTAAATGAATTTTGTTGATAGATCAAAATAAAAATAAATTATATATTTTCCTAAGAAATATAACTAATACTTGATATCAGACAAGCCTGTATCAATGATTTATGATTTATGAATCAATCATTGCACTTTATATTATATTAAGATATGGCTATATGGGCTATTTTGGGAAACCTCTATTAAAATATTTATTACATTTCATATGGATTATAATATATCTCATTATCTTCTTAAAAATGAAGAATTATTTAAGAACGAGATTTGATTTATACAATATATTAGTAAAAAATTATACTCTAGCTGTCCGCTCGTCCCTTCAACCAAAGCGCGATTCTTCTCCCACCCGTCATTAATCGCGTAGAGGGGATTGCCCCCCCCCCCCACACGAAACTTATTATAGTACGAAGTTTAAATTTTGTTAAACCAACCCATCTAGTCTATCGAATTATAAGACTCTGGGATAAGAACTAAGATTGCCAAAATCGAAGTACACACTGGAATGTATTTTAATTCCATATATGAATTTAAATTCCGACATTACAAAAAATTGAATTAAGTCAAAGATGTCACCAGGATCGTCGCTGAATCAAGCACATTGTGATTGAATGGATTGTACGGCCAGGTGTAACAAGCGTGTTTAAGGTCACCGATATATTTAGTAATATAATACGTGTATATGTAATTGTTAAACTTCAAATAACCCAAATAACTGAAAGGAGCAAAAATAAATTAAAAAAAATTATAAGTGAAAAAAAAATCTTGTTACCGATTGTTCTTTAATTTATTTGAAAAGCTAAATAACACTTTAATAAATGGTTAGATAATGGGTTTTTGAAGTCGTGAAAGAATTGTTCACGATCCTGTTTTTCCAGTGATCGCACGCGCCATCGTATCGAATCAACTTATTTACCTGTTTTTTTTTCCTTTATTTTTTTAAATTTTCTGTCGCTTCCAGTTAAAAACAAGAAGAAGACAAGGTGTGGTTCTTGCAGAGCAGGCGGTACATCCGCCGGATGTTCGTATACATTTAAACTGCATCTCCATTTCCCGTGCTTCATTACTTTTTTTTTTAGCAGAGACAAATTAGAAAAAAAATAGCACTGGTCAAGGATGTTTTCAATTAATAAATGATGTGAATAAACCGGTAAAGAGGGCAGGATTTGTTTTCAAATTATCTTCAAGACGTTAAATTTATCGTTAAATTAAGCAGGATATTAGAAGAACTCTATTTTTCTTAAAGATCCAATAGAGAATAAAAAAAATGGATTTTAAATCAAAATATACGATCTAAGCACAACTTATATAAATTATATTGTAACAACACTACGAAAGATTAAATAAAATAAACGAAAGAAAGAGAAATAGATTTTATAATTCAGTGATTTTTAATGGATTAAAAATTTATTGTCTACGAATCATTTCATTCAGACTAATATTAATGATCCTCTACCATTTTCATATATCGAACCTTTTTGGAGATGAAAATTCAAGAAAGGAAAACTTTATTTTTTTATAATGCGTATTATGTTTTAATTTTATTTTTTAATCACCCTGTTATATTATTATTCTCGCCATTTTTCATTCTCCATTATTTTGCTATATGACATTCTATTTTGTAACCAAAGTAGCTGGATTGTGAGCATATCAGCATGTTACCATTTACCTTGTTCTAAATATTAATTTCTATTGATTATAAAAGAATGTGTTGTGCTGAATCGCCTTCATATGCGTCTGGTCTTATAGTACCTCAGTAGAGGCAGGCATCTAAAGGAGGGGACCGATTCCCATGAGCTCCCCCTGGATGCAAAACTTGCTTTAACTTTAAATTTGGTAAAATGAATTATTTTCATTTATTTTATATTCTCTACTCTTTTTCCCTTCTTAACTAATATACCTATTCATCGAAATAACATAATTTTTTTATCTAATTTATTTATTTTATATTTTTTAAAATTAACAATTAGATTATATTCTTCAATTTCCTTAAAAAATATTCTTTCAAAAAAAAAAAAAAAAAAAAAAAACAGAAGACTTGTATTCATCAACTTTGATCTTCTTCATAAAAGAGCTTTTCTTCACCACATTTGAATCTATGTTAAGTACAATCAATTTAATGTAATTTTTATAAAATATGGTTGTGAAATTTTATTTTTATCACAGGAAGTAATTTAAGGCGGAAACATTTTTTTATTTATTAAATAATATAAAATTAGGAGTTAATTATTATTAGTTTCAATTTTATTCAGGAAGAAGATTAATAGGTCTACTCTATAGTTGAATCCAACCAAAATTACCTTTTACATTAGAACTTTTTTTAACAAGATTTTTAAATTATTAATGAATGAAAGAAATGTTTTTATATTTCTTTAATGACTTTTGTCATTTCAAAGGAAATTTTTAAAGGATTTTATATAGTAGATACTTCTAGACCTATAGTTCTTAAATTTTTTTTATCTAACGAAAGCATAAAAATTGAAAATTTGAAAGTATTCTTCTAGTATTATAAAAAGACTTGTAAGTAATTTATATGATGTTTTATTGACGATTTTAATATGGATTGCATAGGATAAATAGTAAAACCATATTCACTGATTAACTTTATACCCGATCTACAGGCGGATTTGATATTTTTACTTTCTTTTATATTTTCTCTATTTTAGTCTTACATAATTTAAAAAATTAAATATGGTCTCTTCCTAAATTAAATAAAGAGACACACAGAGGTAGGGAAGAGTCATGGGTATTGACTTCCCCCGCTTTTAGAGGCCAATATCTTGTGATTGATCTGATTGTTATTGTTGGAAGCATTTGGCCGTCACAGTTTTAGTGTGAGGATAAGATTTTTGGCTTTCCCGCAACTCTTAGAGAATAAATATACTTTTCTCCTTTACCTACCTCTTAGAGGTTCATCCCGAATATGACGTACACATACCACATGATGCTTTACACCATTAAATCTCCGTTTCATATATGAATATATGAATATATGTATTTGATATAAGTATCGCGGCACACCAATAACAAAAAGAACTATACTAACTCACTATACTAAAGAAAAAGATAAAAATACCACTTCAAATAAATTCATTATTTAGAATTTATATTTAGAAAATAGTTTTTTAACTTCTTTATACCATGATGTGTATGACACAACGATTTTTAGATGTTTACCACAATGTAAGAGGGGGCAGAAAATGGGCACTGTTTCCCCCGAACATCTCAATCTTCCTTTGTATATCATTTTGAATTTTCTGATATATAAAAAAAAGAGCATAATAAATACGACAAATTAAATATATTTAAAAAATAAAATTGTTTGTGAAATTTCTCCCTTAATATTGAAAAAAGATTAATTCCAAGTCCATTATGAGTTGCTTTTAGATTAGCCTACTTTTTTTTTTTTTAGAAAACTAGAATACTAATTTAAACCTTTGAAATTGTTTTGTAAAATTTAACTTTTTTCCGGATTTAACAAAGAATCAAATATGGTATATCAATAGTAGAATTTATGAAAAAAATAAAACCGTTTTTTTTTTAAGTATTAATTACCATTCCTCCCTATTTTTGAAAAAAAAAAATGAGATCTATCTCTATAAATGAAATGTACTTTTATGTTCAAAAATAAATGACTGCCGCGTATTCATGATTCGAATTTTTTTTAATTCGACTAGCAATTTTATTGTTTCAAAACAACAAGAGCAATCAAAAATAAAAATAGCAAAAAAAAAAAAAAAAAAAACAGCAAATGTAATAATTAATATTCAAACGATTAACCATGATTAATCGTAAGCGGGGAGGCATTGTTTGCTCGGGGGTGAACTGGACCGGGAATAAACCGATTATGTCATCAGCTGGGGTTGGTTTCCTCCAGTTGTGTCGGAGATCATCCCTCCACCCCACCCAATCAGCATCCTATTATAGCTGTTGGGATAGCAACCAAAGCAAAATTGCACAGGGTAAAGGGTCTATTTTAGGAATGGAAGCTAAATCCAATTGCTATATGTATGTGACCTCTCTCTACTTTGTTTTATTACTTTTTTATGATATAATAGAATGGAAAAAAGGAAATTTAAATTTCAATGAAAACATTTCGTTTTTTTTTTCATCTTTTTAGACGAAAAATCTTTTCAATTTGACGTCATACTTGAAAGATATAATTGATAATCTGTATTTTTTCATAATTTTTTTGCTTTGAAAAACATAAAAAAAAAAGACAGTAACAACGAGCGGATAGATGGCATTCGACTCGATTAGGGTTGTTTCGTATCGATCTAATTATAAACAACGAGAAAAGCATTATGCTTAAATTGAGCGGATCACGCCATAGGGCGTTCAATGGACCGAATGTAACGTATTTATGTTATTCATCTGTTCGCCTATAGTTAATGGCAATGAGTAGCCCATTTCATAAAAACAGTGATCGGAGAGCCGAAAAAAATTAATTAATTAAAAATAGCCAAGGGAATATTCCATTTTATTAATAAAGGGAATAAATTTTGTTCATTGATTTTTATCCAAAAAAAAAAAAAGGTTAATTAATTTCCATATTGAACTTTTTCCAATTATTTTAAAGAAGATTTTGATTATCTAGTGTTTCAATGCATTATGGAAAAAGGATTAATTTAAATAAATGAAAAAATATAGAATGTTGTTATTAAAAAAAAATATAAATGAAATTAGGAGTGATTAAATTAATAAGCAAAACGTTATGCAAATTGAAATTTTTTCATTCAATTTGTAGTTAAATATAAGGAATAAATTTTGCTTTTAGAGATATTTATGAAATCTATTAAAAACGTAGCTAATGGGCAAGAGCCCATCTCCTCTCCCGATAGATGGAGGAATAAACTTTCTAAATAATAGGCCCAGCAAAATTTCAAGGCACTATCTCGGTAGGCGTACATACCCTCTCCCCCATGGCCGAGAGGTTAAAGTTATTAACATTGTCAATATTGATAACCTTATAAGCCAAGAGGTAAGGTAGTCCGATGAAAATTTATTTAAACCAATAGATACCAAGTGGTATAAATAAATATGCCTGGATAATAAGTATCGTAAATATAGGTCGAGCTTCCGATGGTTTGGTGCAAAGTAAGCACACCGATGTCCCAGATAGACTGGGGATCCCGGGATCGACTCCCTGGGGCCAAGGGCCTCTTGATCCACCAGCAAACATTCACAAAAAAAATTATTTTATTAAAAATATTTTCCTTCAAATTGTCCGGCTCAAAACGCATTTATTAAGTTATATCTTATTCATAAGAATCAAATAGATAGAAAAACCTTCTAACGTAAATAATATAATTGTGATTGTTTAGAAGCCTCAGACATCAAAAAGATTTTTAAAAAAATCGAAAATTCTTTGGAATTTTATTAAACTTTTTTAAATTCAATTAATGAAAAGATAACAAAAAAAAAAAAACAATCAAAATCATGATGACATAAAGCCCTGTCCCTTAGTGCAGAGGTAGAGATCTCGGCTCATGTACCCTGTGGTTCGCTTCCCGTCCTGAGCGACAAAAATTTATTTATATTATATTGGCCCCCAATTAACATAAATAAATAAGGACGGAGTCTATATGGCCTTAGAACTGAAAAAGACAAAATAAACAAGACTTGTAATACTCGATAGGGTTGTAGAGCGAAGCATTTTATATTCCCAGAGATATAGCGATAGCTAAAAAGTGCTGGAAAGTGGTGCAATTTAGTTGTCAATTTTTTTTAATCTAATAAAGACAGGGCAAAAAATATTTTTTCCATTGGTAAAAACAAAAAATTTCATGAGCTAGAGGCAATATATAATTAATATAAAAAATTGTTTAAAATATAATTTTAGATTTTTTTTTTACCGTCGCCTCAGGGCACAAAATGAAGTCAATCCACCCCCGAATACATAAATATAAAGCAGGTTGAAATAAAACTTTAATGCATTACTAAACTTATTCCTATAAAAATAAATTCAAGATTTAATGATAGTAAGTTTAATATCTCAAAAAGAATCAGATATTTTAGAAATCATTCCTATATGAGGCGTTAAGAACCAGACTGGACTAACAATTTCGACATTTTTATGTTATTTCAGAAAAAGTAATTTCTCTCATATTTATTTTTAATTCATGAAAAAATTTTGGAATTAAATTATATTAGTTTTAAGTGAATAATAAATTAAATAATATTAAATAAATAGCCGATGATGTTTTCATTATGTTATCATTTAGAAATTGTGGAATTATTATAGTTTGACCTCAATAAATACGTAGAATAGAAAAAAGTATCTGATAAATATAGACAAAAACTTGGCCAATGAGACAGGACTAACTAAGCTATTGTATCTAGATATTTATTATTCACTTAATACAAAAGATGAAGTCGGATTAAGAAGTCAAGAAATTTATTAATTACTTAAACCGAATCAAAATACGAAAATTTCAAAATTATTGTTAGGCTAATTCTTAACGTTTTAGGAAAGAGATCTAAAATCACTTTTATTTATATTTATTAGTACAACAATTATAGAAAATGTAAAATACTATAAAGCGATCGCCAACTTTTTGGAATTCACGGACCACTAAGCACAATCCTCCCTCTTCCCTACACATAGATTATATAATAAAGGATGGAAAAAGTTTTTTAATAATGATCATTATATTTTCATTTATTATTATTATTGTATTAATTAGGAGTTATCTCTAAATTTACGCATTTACAATATACAAACCGAAAATGTGCTTTACACCTACATGTATACATTAAAATTTTACATCTATAACCATATACTTTAAATTGAGAAAAAGGCAAAAATTTTCTCTCGGACCATCAATTGTCCGTGAAACGCTGCTATAATGTGTCCTACTTCTTAAAAGCGAATACTATTTGTCAACGTATTAAATTAATTAGAATGGTGTGTCTTTTGGATTGTAGAACATTAATTCCTTAATTTGTGAAGGTTTGCGAGGAAACGAAACCCAATCAATCGAGTGGGCTGCGACCTGAGTAATGACGTCACGCCCGAGTAATGAGACGAGAGCGAAAACGGAAAGATATTCGCCGAAAATCGAGTACCTGGTCTTCCCAAGAAGTTAGTTTGCCGCGAACATTTGGCCAAATCTCGACAATTTTTCATTTCCGGCCCGTAGCAAAAAGATTCTTCTTCTTTTTCTCCAAAGAGAGAGAAGGAGCATGGAAAGCCCTAAATGCACACAATTATACCTCTCCATTCCAGTCTCTCTCTCTCTCTCTCACTCCGCAACTGTCATTATTCAACTCGATTGACAATTTCAAATCGACATTTGCTTACGCATTCAATTTTGTGAGATCGATGTGTAAGGTAACATTTCTTTTATATTAAACGAAAGATTCTATCTATAAAAATGTATTAAATCTGATTGGCCATTTGAAGTTTGTTTGTTTTTTTTTTTTTTTAATCGAAAAGATTACTTGAATAATTAACTAATATCTGAACTATTATTAAAGTAAAAAACTTCCAAAAAATACTACTTATCAATATAACTTCTAAAATATTTCAAATTAATATAATCATTAATTTTCTTAAAATACAACTGTCTGACTTTTTATTATTATTTTATAGTTATGCCCAATCCATTTTGTTACAAACGAAAGTTGGGATTTGTTGAAAAGGATTGTTTCGGAAATGAAAAACTAATTAATCTCAGGTTATATCTTATGTATATTTTAAAGAGGAAACGCAAATTTTCTACAATAAATTTTTAAATAGATAAATTTGTATGCTGAAAGATAATAAAGGAGAGGAAATTCTTGTTTTTAATATAAATTATTCGTTATGAAATATAATAACTTCCTTAATTTTTAATTATTTTCTTCAAGAAGAAACTTTTTATAAGCTGAAAGATTTTTTAAATATTAAAACAAAAATAATCTAATCTGATGTTCGTTAAAAATTTGATTTATTGTAACAACCCGATTGATTATCCTTTCTCCACTGGGTATTATAGAACAACGAACTATTGTTTTAAAGATTTTCTCTGATATATAAGACGAAACATTGTTCCTCCAAAGTTATTAAAATTTCCATTTTATTTTATTATTCATTACTTCTAATGGAGACTTATGAGTGCAGATTTTTAACCCCTAATTAATTTTTATTATTTTAAAATTTTTTAACAAATATCCATCGATAAACTTTTGATATAATAAATAAGACGTTTTCAATTATTTTTTTATAAATAATATTATATTATTTTTTTTTCAAGCATTAAAATTAATAGAAAATATTTGAAAATATTCATTTTTTAAATTTGAATTTAATATCTAATTTGAATCACGTGGTCATATTGTTTGTTGGCTGCCAGCGCCCAGAACGCCCTCACTTTCTTTGAACTAACTTTTCCTTTTTTTTATTGTCGTGCCGACTGTTAGAATGTCGAGTGTCTTTCACCATTTATTTTATTTATAAAAGTGTTTATTATTTTAAGTGTTTAATAGTCATTCGTTTATTAATAAATGTGTTCTCGGAATAAGCAAAAAACACCTGAAATGTTTTCTATGCTAATCCATTTAAGGTAAATAAAATGTTTTTATCATTTATTTTGTATGTATATTTGTCAGATGTAAAAAGAGCTTACTCTTTAGGATTTAATGTGTCTATTTATAGCCTTGATCAAGTGTCGCAATTAAATTATTTCATTATTTTAATATGTATCCCATTCAGGGAAATGTAGAGAGGGATAATAAATACAGGAACATCAATTATTATATTAAGATTAATATTTACTTACAATTGAGGGTAGAATTCAAAAAGAAAATGTAAAACCGAATGTATAAATAATTACCTGAAACAAAAGAAAAGAAATATTTAGTTTAATAATAAAACAAAAGAAAAAAAAATGAAACAAATATTTGTTTAATAAAGGCAACTTTAGTCTTGTTGACTCGGAGCCTAATTTAAAAAAAAAATGAACTTTTCAAAGTCCAGTCCTCAAGGGTTCAGAGGCCGAGCTTGTCTGTGTTTGTCCCTTAGTATAACTTTTGATTCGACCTTCCAATTTTATTCAATTTTCTACGATAGATGCTTGATTTCTCATAGGATCACTTTTTAGAAGCCTTGTCCCAGAAGGCACCAGTCTCAGTTGAAAAAAAAAAGAAAAATTCGTCTATTTGAAACCATTTGTCTCATTTTGATCAAATTTCTCATCGATTCAATAACTTATTGATTGATTGCGAAATATTTTTCTTTGATTTTCTGACAAATAATTAAATTAGTGATTTATCAAACCCTCTTAGATGGAAAAAATATTCTGTTATTTATTATTTTTTTTGATCAATAGTAATTGTATGGATTTTTTTTAAAAAAGATTCCACCCTTTAGAGAAGTATGTATATAATTCAGAGATTTTTAAAAAATCTAAAAAAAGTTTATTTCTTTTTAATTTTTTAAAAAAATAATTATCTATTATAGAAGTTTCATATTTCGCTAATAAAAACAAGAATCTACATAAGTTTGTATTATTCAGAGTTGAGTTTTCTTAGTAGTTGAGTCAACTTTATATTTTTTAAGGAATTTCATTATACCAAGGAGTTTGAGTATTCATTAAAACAACAAATTAATATCTTTTCTAATAATTTGTTAATCAAGTTTGCACTTGATTGTTAGTTAAAAGCCGTAAGGAAGCAAAATGAAATCGAAGAACGAAATCTACCCCTAAGTGCAAGAGCACCTCCTCTCCTTCCTTCACCAGAAGATGGAATAGGATCTCGAGTTTTCAAGGCGCCAACGCCAATCAATAGGGGGTGTTTTAGATAGCATAGATGTACATAGAGACTGAGTGCTTGGATAATGTGCATGTATATCTGGAGCATGTGTGTGTGTATGCCGAGATTTTTTCGTTGGTAGTGGCACTTTGCCTCCACCTGGATCCCATCCACCCAACCATCCAATACATTCACTCGATATGGATCAATTTTTCAAAAAGCCACCCGCAAGACAGGGGCGAGGCAAATTTAATAAATGGAATGTCACCCTCTCTTTTATGTACACCAACTAGCATCCATGCACATATATATTCACACCTATATATATATATACAATCACCCTTTATACACATTTCACACACCTAAAGACTTTTTCTCGATGACAGGCGTACATACAAACACTCAAAGGTAACAAATATCTTTTGAAACGAACAAAAATTTTTTCTATCAGGCAAAAACCTTTTTAATAATCAGTATAAATATGAGAAGAGACAAAAATTATATGAAAAAAAAAAAAAACATTTATATAGAAACTATTTATTAGCTGTAAATATTATACAATATAATATTTTCAGTTTTATTAGAACAATAAAATATAACTCCAACAAAGTAGTGTTTGTCACTAATATTATTCTACATTCTTCTCTTGAATAATACTCATTTAGTCGGCATTTAATTAATTTATGTGATATGATCCGCCGTTCAACCTAGCACGATTTTTTATATAATTTATTTATTATTTGTCGCTTAGGTCGGGAAGGGAATCTCCTTTGGTACTTGAGGCAAGACCTCTACCTCTGCACCAAGGGACCTTTATTATCTTTGTAGTATTTTGAGGGAACCATAAGTATTACAATTTAAAAAAAATTATTTTTCAGGATAATGATTCATAAACTTTTAAATTATTATTTCTAATTTTTAAATTAAATTAATTTCTTTTTTTTGATATTAAACCTTTCTTCGTTATTAAGTTACTAGTAGAATACATTGATTTAATAGAGTACTATAGTATTCATTCCCTAATTCCCCTCTAAAAACAGGATAGAGATAGTTCCTTCTCCATCAGAGTATTACAAGATTCTTGTGGTAAGAAACTAGGACTAACTCTAGCTCGAGAAATATTTTAATATTTAATGAAGAAATCCCATGAGTGTGACTTTATCCCAGTCTATCATGTAAACTTCTAAGACATTTGAGCTCTCTTAAATTCCAAAATTAATATAATTATTCATGGAAAATAAAACTATTTAGTGAAAATTAATAAAAAATTTTTATTATTAATCTTGTAAAGTGTATGTGCGCATTTTATATTATAATAAATATCTTAGGGAGAATAAAAGAAATTGAAATTATCTTTCGAGAGATTTTACTGTAAAATATTGTTAATTAAGAAAAAAAAAATAAAAAAACCCTTCCTATCCCAAAATATTGAACTAAATTTTGTATCAATTGAAAATAAATGGGTGATAAAAAAAAAGGATTTATATACTTTAAAATTTTTTTATTAAATTATATGTTCTAATTAGAATATTTTTTTTTTTTTTTTGAAAATTGAAAAAAGTTTACACTGCATTGAATGAATCATTTGGTTTTTTATCACAATAAACTTTATAGAGTCTATGAGAAAAGCAGGGGCGACTTGAGGATTTGGGAGAGGAGATACCAGGAAAATCTTTTTTCTCATTTATTCAGCCAACATTTCCTTTATTGATATTTTTTTATTTAACAGATAATGTTAAAATCAGACAATATAGAAGTCTTTTTTTTGGAAGGATAATATAAAATTTTTATTTATTTTAAAACAGAGGTGCACATCATCCACCTCTTGGCGGACCCTGATCATAATAATATGTAAAATTAGATTGAACACGCAATAGGTGGGTGGGATCACTAGTTACTTGGCATTTCTTCTCTTTATACCAGGC
The DNA here is from genome assembly GCA_010014785.2 of Anisolabis maritima. Classification (NCBI taxonomy): domain Eukaryota; kingdom Metazoa; phylum Arthropoda; class Insecta; order Dermaptera; family Anisolabididae; genus Anisolabis; species Anisolabis maritima. The sequence continues at coordinate 16,664 of JAAAKE020098833.1, forward strand.
TTTTCTTCTATTCTTTATTTTCACATCAATTTCCTATTTAATAGTCAATTTGGCCTGATATCAATCAATAATGATTTTAATTCATACATTTTTAATCAAACAAAATTAAAGTAATTTATTTTCTTCGTAGAGGAGTGTATTATTCTTGTATCACTGATTTCTAATGTTGAATTATAAGTGGCTCTTAGATTTTTTCACTTTTTAAGAGTTCAATTTTTTTTTTAATAGAGTATAATAAAATAATAAAATATATATTATTTTTTCTAATTTAAGATAAGCCATAAGGGTAAATGTTTCTCTATTCCTCAACATTGATAGCTCTCTCTCTCCCTCTCTTTGTATATATATATATGTGTGAATATCCAATCTAGCCTTCACCTCTCTCATGGAAATAAGAAAGAACATGTTTTATTCATACAGTAAAATGATAAGGCACCTCTATTATTAAATTAAAATATAAATTTTTTCTGTTTATGTTGAAAAGGATTAATATTAACAATTTAAAGGGATATTATAATGGGATTAAATAAAAATTGCTTTTTAAATATAGTATAGAGCTATTATTGAAATTATTGATATTAAAAAAAAAAAGTAAAACCGAAATATGTTAAGGTCACAATATTAATTAATGAATTAATCATTCAGGGTTATATTTCGAAATTATATTTTCACTCTGGATAGTTTGTTGTTAATATAATATTCCTGCAAAAACTAATATATAAAATTAAAGGGTTTTGAGTGCGGGTTCACAAATTCCTCCTTGACTTGCTTCTAAACTTCTTTTCTTATGTATGTGAATATTTATTTATATAAATTTGTTGCCAGGACCTTGAAAAAAAAAATTCTTCGAGTACTTGGGCTTATTTCTTTATTATACTATATTTTAAGAAAAGGATCTGATTTTTTATACAATTTAAATTATAATCTTTAGCTACTAAATATTATTATTTGAATTTTGAAATAAAATATAATTTAAATTTAAATGGCTCTTAGTTCGTAAAAGGTTGCCGACCCCTGAATTCTATTAACAGGTCAAAAATCTAACAACTTACGCTTCAATAATTGTATATTAATTTATAAGCCTATATCAGATAATTATAATTTTTTTCTAAAAGTGATTTTATCATTTTTTTAAAAGTCTTTTTCAGTTCTAAGGCCATATAGACTCCGTCCTTATTTATTTATGTTAATTGGGGGCCAATATAATATAAATAAATTTTTGTCGCTAAGGGCGGGAAGCGAACCACTTTGGTCTTTATCTCTGCACTAAAGGACAGGGCTTCAACATTTTAAGTTTTAATATATGTTTAATTAAAGTTAGTTTTATCCCACATAACTAATTCAGAAACAAAATTTTAAAGAAAATAATGTAGTTAGTTAATTAATAAGAAATTTAATTCAACTTCCGAAAATCATTAAGGATTTCCATAATTAGACGTCCTAAGATTGTAAGCTAATGAATCGGTCATTAAAGTCTGGTCACTAGGAATTCGCCAGCCCTCTAAATAAGCCTAGTTAGTTGGTGGGATGGGGTAAGCTGCATCAATCTACGTCAATCACTCACACATTCTCCGTGATTAGAGTCGATAGTCAATTAATTCAACACTCATGATTGACGATGTTTGATGAACTTGAACAAAATTTGTCGCTCTTATATTGAATACCATCTCAAATCAATTGAATATATTTTAATTCAATTCAATTTTGATTCAAACCTTTATCGAAGAAATGAATTAATGTAAACAGGTAGCGAAATCGTGAAACTTCTATAGATGGAGCATTTTCCTTTCTCGAGAGAGAGAGAGAGTGCTGTGTGTTTTCAAATTTGAGAACTAGTCTCAGGTTGTTCAACTTTTTTTCTTATAGCTTGAGGTGCATAAATTCATTCATTTTTGATTGTTCGAAGATAGGCAACACAAATGACTAATTCACTCATGAATTACCGAGCTCCTTTAGGACAGACCAAATGCTTAGTTTTTAATTTCTAGGTAGATTTAACGATTGCGCATTCAAAGGAACCTTCTTAGGAGCAATTTATAGAACAATCTATTAGTGAATTGGCCTTTTTGGTTACCTACCGTTTGAAAAGCAAAAACAAATTTATATTTATGGTAACTTATTTAGTCCATGTTAAAAAAACCATTATTATTATACTGTTTTTTTTTTTTTTTTTTTTTTTTTTTTTTTTCGTTTTTTTTTTTTTTTTTTTTTTTTTTTTTTTTGAGGGAAAAGCCTTAAATTAAAGGCTTAAAAACCCTCAATCCTAA
>JAAAKE020098844.1:0-16204 GCA_010014785.2 Anisolabis maritima
TATTTATCACTAGAGAGCTCTACTGTCTTTTTCTATCTCTCTCTCTCTCTCTCTCTCTCTCTCCATTGGATCCTAGCCAAGGACGTCAACCAAGCCTAAATTTCTCTCTTTTTTGTATTCATTTATAAATATACACCTTAATTTATATGCATATCCTTAGGAATATATAAGTAGTAGAGTGGGGGGAGGGCTACAGAATGCAAATAATGATGATTTGCGTGTTTGTTTCTTTGTTCAATAATATCAATGATATTTAGGAGGTTCTAATTCCAGCGGCATAGCCAATTGAAGTAGGGCATCCCCCTAAAAAACTTAAAAAGTTTATAACATTTTGTTATTATTGGAAAAAGAAAAAAAATCCAAACAAATTAAAATTGAGACATTTAGTAAAATTTTGTTGGATTTTTAAGCTTTCCCCTGATTAGAATAAAATATATTTCAAGATATTCCAAAAAGAAAGTCTGATACAACGGAGATCAGTAGAGTGAGAAGCGCCTCGGCCCCAAAAAATCAAAAACAGATCAATTTGTGCACCAAAAGAAATACATATGCATCCCCTTTATGAAATAATTATATTAAATGGCGAATTGTGTTAAAAGTTACAACAAAAATGTGTTTTTTTGGCCACATTCGGTCATCATAAATATAAAAAATATGAATATGTCGGCTTTAATGAGATTTTTACCCAGGTTCAGAAATTAATTTTTTATTATTCAAAAATTGACCTAATCTTTCAAGACCGGTTGGTTAATGCTTGGTTGATTATTAAAATACTATATTGATTTCAAAGTTTTTTTAATTAATGACGTCATATTTATGTATTTGACATTAGCAATGTTATTTCGCCGGCCGGCGTAGAGAGGAGCTGAAGGCCACCACGAGGTGGGGCAAAAAGAGAGAGAAAACCACGGAGTGGGGGAAGGCAGCCACGTGCAAGGCTAACTACTAATTCACTTCTCCTTCTCCTCCCCACCACTTTTACATTCGTTCTTTCAGGTCACGTCAAATTAGGAGGAGAGAAAAAATAATACAAATTATTACTATTCTAACATCTAATAAAATATTCCATTGCTGATTTGTAATAAGAAGTAGTATTAGTATTATTTTATTGTTCTATTTAAATTATTTTTTCTTAAATACCCGCTCGGCTATATGGAAGTTTTTAGATCGGTTGTTTCTGATAAATCTGGTTTTGGTAATGTGCTTGTAAATTTTATCTCGCGTTTTCAATTGACTGGATTTTTAAAAACATCGATTTTTAAGAGTTTTTCAGGATTATTGAGATCTGAAATATTAAAAAAAAATTTGTGGTACTTTATAAAATCTCAACCCAACTTTTAAGATTTTGAATTTTTTACAAAAACTGATGATTTTCTTTATCTCCTCGAAAGGTTCATTTGAAAGTGTTTAAAAACAAAAAACTTTACATGAAAAGTAGCAACGACGAAAATAAAAAAAACTTTTGAACTTTTAATTTTTGCGGGTAAGAGACAGAATTGTCTGGAAGGTGGAGAACCACACGGGGCACCAAAGAGATGGTTTGTTATAAAAAAGGTCAAATAAAAATTTAAATAGGAAATGTGGTTTATTATTATTAATATATATAAAGGTTTGATGGATAGAGCTATTGAAGATTTTTAAAAAATTCTCAATCTCAAGAGTCGTTTAAAGAATATCAAAATAAATTCTCGTGCATGATATAACGGCTGAGCCTCGGGTGGCTTATCCCTAGGAACAAGCGTGTCAAAGATCGCCGGTAGTCAGCTTTCTTAACGAGATATCGTCATTTATGTATATTATGAACTGACCTTCGATGCCGAAAAAGACAAAATTAAATAAATTAATAATAATTGATAATAAAAATAAAAATCTTAATGTTTTATATCTTCAGCTACAGACTTTAAGATTAAAGTTTATATAAATATTTTTTCATTGGCTGCATCCATTGGCTCTTCATATGTAATTATCCCTCTTCGCTCCTGTATTGTCAAATAGCTTACGCCCCCATCCATGGAGATTAAAGGTATTATTGATATTTTACTATTGATAACCTTCTAAGCCAAGGGATGTAGGTTCGGATTCCAAAAAAATATGAGTGGATAATTTGTATCGCAATAACCAAATATATGTATCGTTTATAATCTATACGGTCCAACATGCCGAAAAGACTAAAAAAATGTATGCCTGCTTCCAGTACTTTCCTTAAAATATTATTAAAATGTACCTAATAACTTAATTTAATTAATATAATTTACAAGGATAAATATGTCATTTTAGTATATTTTCAAATTGGCCGTGCGTTTAATTAAGGAAATAGATAAATAAATTGCTTCCTAAATTTGTTCTTTTTTTTCTCAACTCTCTCAAGGGTTTCATTAATTGCGAAATGCATTCTGCAGCTGTTTAGGAGAGGAAAACACCTGTATGTTGGTTAGTTACCTTTGCTTGTTCTTAGAACGATCTTAATCATTAAAAAGGAATTTATTGCAATTGAGACGGATATCTTTTAGGAAGTAAAATATATTCTTTGTAAGTAAAGAATAAACAGGTGGTTGGTCATATCAGTGTAATCACTATTATTCGTTATTTAAAATCACGTAGAAAGTTTATAAAAATATTCGTTCGTAAGTTAAGTTGTGTTAACTAATTCAAGGGATGAGCAAAAGAGGTGAGAGGAGGGGAGGGGGAGAATTTATAGTTGAAAAAGCTATAAAAACCCACACAACCCTCTACGTAAGTAGATGAACTTTTAGGACGTCTAAAAAGTTAAATATAAATAAATTTGTCTATAATAAAAAATGAATCGATTCTAAAGTCCTTATTTAGAAACATTCTTAAGAAAAATCTTAATTTAAGGAGAATTTTCCTTTTATACTATTTATTAAAATTTTCTCATTTTGAATTGAAGCTTTCACAGTGGTAATCATTAATAAATAAATTACATTTTCTGTTTAACTGTAGTTTATTTTTATTAAATATAATTTTGTAGTATTCTTCAAATACTATTTAGAAATAAATCCCAAAGAATGTTCTAGAGATCTTCAAAGAAACCACAGCCACAGAGTGGCTGAAATGTGATAAAAATAAAACAGATAATTCTAAAACATAATATTTATAAATTCTTCTTAAATAACCAATTTATTGTTCCTTGGTCTTTATATAAAAGAATTAATGAATCAAAAAAAATTTTAATTTAAGAAACTCCATAAAAATTATAGTAAAATTCGCCTTAATACATTATTTTTGTTGGGATGGTTTCTGAATACGAGTTCAAATCAGGAATTTCCCAAGTATTTGGGGGACCCAATGTGGCTAAAGGCGCAAAAAATTTTTCTCTTTTATTAAGAGAACATTAAAACAATTATAATTATAACTAAAGATTAATTCATTTCAAAAAACGGACGCGAGATTTTTATGGATGAATTATCGTCTTTAAATGATTTTCAAAATATTGTTTATAAGTGTATGCGTGGGTAATTTTTCTCTTACTTTCATTTGACAAATTATATTAACTTCAAAATATAGATTTAAGTTCTATTCAAATGTGAAGATGTGGGATGCCAAATAAATATTTTTGTAGGTCAAATAAAAGGCTAAATTTTTGGCAAGAGTGTATTTATTTGCAGGTGAGTATTGCCGGATATTTCGGAGGTTATTTCCAACTCTGCTTCATCAGCCGGCTCTCTTTAATAATGCCACAATTATAGTTGTTCGATTGGACATTGAAGGAAATAGAAAATGTTATCTTGTACGATGCAACAATGTCCTCCTCTCTTATGTGCATCTAATGAAGTAATAATCATTGCATTATTGAAAGAGGAGAATATTGTTGCATTGTACAAGATAACATTTTCTCTTTTCTTTCCTTGGCCAAACGAACCATCAACTATATATGTGGCATTATTATAAAAATAATATTTTAAATGTTTTTATTCAATTTGGAATTTATTTTTAGTGTTTGAGAAACCTAAACCTTCCCATAAAAAGAAATACTTTTTTATTAGACTAATTTAAAAAATTTTTTGAACCCGGAAAAGAATAAAAATGATATTGATTCCTTCTTTTTAACAAGTGTCTGCTGCTGTATTTGCCACGTGTCAATGTTTTGGTATCGAGTGCTTATTAGACAGGCTGTAATGTTGTGGTCTGTATCGATCCAGAGAGAGAGCGAGAGAGATAGACGGAAAAGGAATGAGAGAGAAAGAGAGAGACAGAACATTGGCAGGCAAGCAGGGTTGCCTCTCTTTGTTTGGGTTCGTCGACCTCTTTCTCTCTCTTTCTTTCTCGTTCATCTTGTCTTTGTATATATCTCTGTGTATCTGAGTGAGAAAGAAAATGTAGGGATAAAGAGTGAGAAAAAGAGACAGAGAGAGAGAGAGAGAGCATGTGTTGCAGCAGCAGCAACAGTTTTTTCTTTCTTTCTCTTTCGTTCTGTTTGCTTCTGTTTTGCTTATTATTTTTTTCTTTTTTTTTTTTTCATTTGATTCCATTGAACTCTGCCTAATTTTGAATTTGATGAAAATCAAATTACATTTATTAAAATAATTGTTGTAAGATTGTATGTAATTCATATTGAAAAAAAGGACTTATCTTCATTTTCGTTTCATTAATTTTATTACTTCCTCTGTCCGAAAAGGTATACATTTTAAAGTGTAAACAATTTAATTTAATAAAATAATTTTTTGTGAGTGTATATTTTGTTGGTGGATCAAATGATCCTTAGCTCCTGGGATTAGGATCCGGGATCTCCAGTCTAACCGGGGCATCGGTGTGCAAGAGACCACCGGAGGCTCAAATAAAATATGACTACATATTGCCTGCTTTGAGACATACATTTAGTTATTTATAACTGATTTATATCAAACACTAGATCCCGAAAAACCGTATAATTTAATTCAAGTAAGTTAGTTTGTAACTGAGGGAATCAAAAACAGTCTACTTGACTGAAATTGCAATTATTTAAAATGTCTATCATATTTTCGAAAGGAGTATTTCTTTAATAGATAATTATTTTTACTTTCTCTTATCTATATATATGTAATATATCGCGATCGCAAAAAAATCGATGTCGAGATTTTAACAGAATGTGTGTGTGTGAACAAGATTTCTCAAAAACAAAAATTTTAAGTTAGATATTCATGTTGAAAATAAACATTTTCATTTTAATATTTATTCTTCTTTCTTATTTTATATTGACCGTGATTTTTCAATATTTGTATTCAATATTCCAAAAGGTCGGAATAGAAAAAGAACAGGAAGAAGCGATTAGAGGGAAAATAATTATAGATGTAGTTACTATGCATGTAGAAAGAAAAAACTTATCAAATTAGTTTTTGATTAACAATTGATTAATTATTAGATTTCATTTTGCAAATAAATCAAAATCCAAATGAAATTGTTGAAATGAACTAAATCCCAAATTTTTTGAATCTAGGGAAACTTAAGTTTTTAAAACATTTCTCATTCTTTTCCCAATTAGAATTAGAGAGAGAGAGAGAAAGAAAAAAAGAGGAGGATCTAATTTTGCATATGCAGAAAATAATAACAATAATTAAATGAACCTCTCGAAGAACAGGTTTGTGAACAAATTAAAAAATTTGCCTGAAGGAAGAGACACAGAAAAAAAAAGAAAAGAGGAAGAAGAACTATTTATTTAAAAAAAAAAAATATGCCAGAGAAAATTAAGTGTTTGCAATCAAAGATTATTTTAATGAAAAGCAGAGCAATTTTTTGAACAAAAGAATAAATAGTGATGGTAGAATAGGTGTGAATTTCCTCTCATAAAAGGTATATTTTTTTAATTAATATGAAAATATGAAAAACTTTGCTGTCCAACCGAAGGTTAGGTAGGTAAAGGAATTCTGGCGTCATGTAGAGCGACCAAGGGCGAATATTTGCACTAAGTGCGGTTATTGGCAAATGGCCTGAGATGTGACTGCTAGCATCTTAATATGTCATTTCGAATAATATCTGTAATAACTCACCATCCAGAGGACCTATGAGACTAAAAGACCTGGCTGGTTTTTTATTATAAATATATATTATTTTTTACCTAGATTATAATCAGATTAAAGTGAGATCCTTACTGGAAAGTTAATGTCATCTCATTAATTATTTTTATAAAAAAATATGAAAGACTATATTCATTAGAAACTCTTTTTCAAGTTGAATTATGTTAGAGAAACAAAAAAATTTGCAAATCATTTGAAATAGTGCTGGATAAAAAAAAATTGACTGGTCATTTCTCTTAAGATCCTAAATAATCATTTAATTATATAAGAAAATAAAATAAATAAAAAAGAGCAGGTTAACTAGTATTGAAATTGAAAATGTAATTTCAGAACAATAAAAAATATCAGATTCGATAGTTTATAAATTTCTTAAAATAATAGAAGTTACCTAATTGGAGAAAAACATTTTAGAAAAATTGAAGGTTTTTCTCTTCGGCATCTTAGACTATATAAACTTTTAAATGATAGACAATACATTTATTAACGAGAGAAATTATCCAGGCATATTTATCTAGATCAATTTGTATCCAAATGATAAAATAAATTTTCATCTGACTGCCTGGGATCCGAACTCACACCCCTTGACTTTTAAGGTTATCATTATGTCTATATCTTTAACCTCTCGGCCACGGGAAGAAGAGGAAGGAATTGAATAGTTTGAAGAGTGTCATTACAAACAAAGAATAAATAAAAATGTTAAATAGAAAACATGAAAAAGCCTAATTTATTATAAATGCAGTAGATTGAAAGTGTAGATAAATATTTCTCATAAGGCCATTAATATAATAATAAATTAATGAAGGATCCTTTAAAATTTTAAAATTTAAAATAAATATTTAACAATTGGTATAAGGCCTTTGTGATAATAAATCGTTTATTCAACAGCGGCCTTTTTTCCTATATATTTTCAAAAGCACTTTTTCAGGATTTCAGTTTGCCACTTTCCTTCTAAAAAAGTCTGAATTCACAAAAAATAATTTTATATTTTACAAACTTTTTTTTTAAATTAATTTTAATCAATTTCAAAATTAAACATGTCTTCCATTCTATTCCCATTTAATAACACTATTAATTAAGTTTTAATCAAAGATTAATGTGAATTTAAAAAATATTTTCAATAAATAAAAAAAACTTGACCTATATACTATTTTAAAAATAAAATTAAAAAGTAATAAAAATATATCAGAAAATATGAAAAGAAGAAAAATAAGTCAATTAAGAGGTGAGGAAGAAGAGGAAGGGGGGGAGTTTATGTTTTCCGTTAGTTAGCTAGTGACTTTGGTCACCACAAACCATTAAGAGGACTGACAAAGCTAACAAAGATGTGTCGATTATAAATTTTAAATAACTGCAACTGATTCCCATCAAAAATTTATTTTCCTTAAAAACATTTTTTTAGAAACTAGGAAGAAAACGAAGCAGACGAAGTAACATATGTGACGTCAAGTTAAATAAATTACAAATTTCGAGGCGATCGATTTCGTTATTTAATTAACCTCATCGGCCTTAACGTTAGACTGAAACATCTGAGTATAAATTAAGTATGAACATAGAAAAGGAAGAATCAGGGGTGGTAATAACGCAAGCGAAAAGATTAAAATTCATAGCCCTCAAATTCCGTGAAAATGTCAACAGAATGGATCTCAGTCAGTTCGATAAAAAAGTTTATTTAAACTATTATGATACTAATTGATATAATAATTATGATTCAATTAATTGTGATATACGAGTAAATTTATTATTATATGTGCTTTGATGCCAAAAAAAAACCTAAAAAGGGGGAAATATCTTTGCCTCTTTAGGTCAAAAAAAGATGAATTTCTTTTAACAATAAACTTATTTAGAAAAAATCATTGTGCATTTACTAATATTAATATAGGTATTAATTAAAAGAATAAATAAGTAGGAAGTGTACTTTGGAATTCAAATAAAAAGTTTTAAAATAAATATTAAAATGAGTAATATTATAAAGGACACCTTTAGAATGCTTGGCACCAACTATTGATAGGAGATAAAAATCTTATCAAAAAACTAATAAATATGTAAACATAATAGGCGAACGTTTAAAAGGCATTCATCAACTAATGACGACATTTTAAAAAGACAAAATAAGATAGATGATAAAAAGGATGTTAAAATATTAAAGTACCAAATGGAAAACTTCGTTTCAAAGCTGATTGAATGAATTTATTTCTAAATGCCTGTTGCAAGTTACTTTATTTCCTAATAGTGTTTTTTTTTTTATTTTATTTTATTTTATTTTATTTTATGAAAAAGTGAAATATTCTTCAATTTCAAAGATAAGGATCACAAGTTTATATTTTTTTTTTTTGAACATAGGTTGAACGCAAAATGAGACACAGACAAATTTAGGATATCACAGTTATCATGGCTTAAAATCAAAATAGAAGCTAATAAAATAAAAATCGCGAGTAGCCTACCCTCGAGTTTCTTTCAGTTGTCAGAAATCGAGCAAATTTTAACCGTGGTCTCTGATAGTGAAATATTGTATCCATTTAACATTTTTTTTACTCGTGTCACTGAAATTATATTTGAGATATCATGATTTTTAGAAAAACTTTATAAGTAAAGTACCACTTCCCGCTTGTCAGGAATAGACCAAATTTTAACAAATTTTTGATATGTATGCAATATTTGATTCATTTTCGTGAAATAATATTTGAGTTATCACTATTTGTAGAAAAACACTTCAAATAAAGTATCACTTCTACTTACAGAATGTAGCTCAAAAGTTGATAGGGACCTATGATTTTGCTGTAATGCACGTATGTAAAATTTGGTTGAACTACATGAAAGCGTGGTCGAGTTATCGAGTTAAGGAACATACACACAGACACAGACATATTTCGAAAAATTGTATTTTCGGACTCGGGGAGGTCTATAATGTCAAGATCAAACAAAAAATCTCGAGATCGAATTTTTCGAACGGTCACAATACATTTCTTATACTATGTATACGAAATAATAATAAAAAAGGAGTAAAAAGAAATAAGATAAGATATCACAAAATATGGCCATGAACTGCTAAAATATTTAGACGGAATCAGAGATTAACTATTCCCATTCATTTTCAGTAAAATAATATAAATTTAATTTCAAAAAAAAAAATTTAACATACACTGAACACGTAAACGGACACTAAGAATCTCCCTAATATTTGTATAATTGATAATTAATTAATCATGAGTCATTAATATTTGATCAACACAGTTTTTTTCGGCACCTGAGGCCAATTAGACTATTAATAATTTTAGTTTTATTGTATTTAATTATCATACACATTAGCCAGGTGTATTTATTTATATCAATTGGCAACCAAAAGATTTAAATAAATTTACATCGGATTGCCTGCACTCAATGAACTGATGTATAAAATTTTTTTCAGATATGATAAAGACATGATTTAGTGACAAAACGTGATCAAAATAGGTGAATAAATCACTCAAAAAAAAGACTATTATTCCAACCTTATTCAAATCAATACACTACTTTATTTTCTATCTCTAACTCCTCCTCTTATTTCTAGCTATTTCAATTGACGTTTCGGCTCTAAACATTTTTTAGGGCATAATACCAAGACCTGAGAAAACTTTTGACGACTTTATGTATAATACTATTCATGCTGAGTATAAAAATGCAATTTTTATCAAACAATATCTATTTTTTTATTTTTCTCCAAAATTACTTTGTTAATATTTTTTATATATTTGTTAAAATTGAACCTGGAGTTTATTAAAGTTGATTAAAGAAGTGATTCAGAATGTTTTTTTTTTTTTTTTGCTTTTTGAAGAGATTTTTATTCCTTTAATGTGAGTATATATGCGATTGTGTGTGTGATCAGAGAGAGAAAGAGAGAGAGAGAGGTCACAGACCTGACTTATGCCATGGCCATTGACCTCACTCTCTTTCTCTCGCTCTCTCTCTCCCTGTTTTTTTGCATTGCAATGCCCTTTCCCTTGAACAATAATAATAATTATGATATCTATTATGGACGCACCAAATGTCGTCTCGAATTAGAAAAAGATAACCAACCATATGTATATCTATATGATAATCTAAATTGGATTTTAATAATTTTGATGGAATTTTCTATTGTCAAGTCAGGCTGGAATTTTTTTTGTTAGACACTTGGTAATTAATTAATTAGTACTATTATCCTTAAAAATAAATGAAGATTAAAGTACTGTATTTTATCAGCCTACATAAACAATTACAGGTTCTGACTGGATGTTTATATTTGGAGATTTTTAATAAACTCTGTTGAAGCTAGAGAGTAACATTTTATCTTACTTTTGTAAACTTAATTAACCGATATGTTAAGAAAAATTTATAAATGATAATAAATTCTATACAAAACGTAATAGTAGGAAATTTATGTAATATATGAAATTTTTAATTTTTTGAAATCAAGATTTCATTTAGATCTTAAAACATTAAGGTTTACTGAGCAAATAAAGTAATCAAAACAATTTAGTGTGTCTGTTTGTATGGATCTCTTGCTATATTGCAACCGAATAGCTTAACGGATGGCAACAAAATTATATACATATATGTATATATGATATACTATATAAGTATATATGATAAAAGGTAGCACCAATTTTGGAAACTCCGCTTCATCGTAGCCGAGAGGTCATTGGCATTGATAAGCAAAGGGATGTGGGTTCGGAGCCCAGGTGGTCCAAAGAAAATTTATTTAAATGCCAATTGTTATTAAGAAATATGCATATAATTGAAATTTTGCAAGTCTATATGGCCTCAGATGGCAAAGACTATAAAAAAATTTGGATAAAATTTAATCACCGGAATTTATTATAAAATGAATGAAATGAAATCTATTCATATCTCATAAAGAATTTGAAAATTTCTAATTTGAACTAAAATTGGAAATTTTGAAAATTTTTTTTAAAACAGATTAATAGAAAAAGATTAGTCAGTTTTAATCGAATGATTAACTTTTACTGTTCAATTTTAAATTTTAATTGGCAAAAAATTAAAACGGTTAATAACTTTTCACGTTGCCCTCTCCCTTGATGCAGAAGTAAAGGTCTCGCTTCAAGTACCAAAGATCAGTGGTTGGCTTTCCGCCCTTAGCGATAAAAATTTATTTATATTATATTGGCTACTATTAATATAAATAAATAAAGAGGGAGTCTAAATGGCCTCAGATACCGAAAAAACTAAAAAATAACTTCACGTTTTTCTATAAATTTATTTCTACTTTTTATTTATTATTTTGAGCAACTCCCAAACTTTTCTTCCCAGGGTTTTTGTTTTATAATTTATTTTTTAGTCAGAATCGATCAATCTGGAGTTTGTCACTTTTTTTAAATTCGAATAGAAGCGGATTTAAATCTTTAGGTGCCTCATGCGCAAGCTTATGAGGGCACTCTCGACTTTAAGTGTGATTCGAACGCGGATCTGTTCCTCTTTTTCATCAGGCTGCTGATAGGCGCCAGGTCCATTAAGTCCGCCTCTGTTTTCAAGGGGTTAAATTAAAATCTTCTTAAAAATAAACTTTTTTAATTGTTCCAGTCCTTAGAGAGAAGGTTCAATTAAAAATTTTCAGATTCTTTTCAAAATGGAAAATATATTATAAAATATGGGATTAACAGGAAAAACTTTTGTTTCCTGAATTTTGAAATACTTCATTGATAATAAGAACGTTATTCCTATAAGAATAAAATCTTTTTCAATATTTAATTTATTCCTTTTAAATGGCTTGAAATCTTTTTGAAGCCTCTTTTAGATTAAATTCGCTTCATAAATAAATATAAAAAAAAAATGAATATTAATAATAATTTATGGCTGCCTCAAGACTATTTTATGCACACTTCTAAATAGTTAAGGACTTACCAATGCATGTCGTCTTAGAAAGTGTCAATAATAAATTTAATTCCACACTTTTTTTGTGTCCCACTATATTTTATTATATACCTTCTCTTGATATTCAATAATGTTAACCTGCCTAGATTCTTTGGCAACTGATCATAATTGAAATTTATACGGTTACAATTCCTTATTTAATAATTCGTTTCGGTTTACTTTTATTTCATGATTTTTTTATCGCGGTTTTATATAATTTATATAATTTAATTATTATAATTAAATTTTCCTAATTTTTCATTTTTAGGAAAAAAGTTTGATAAAAAAAGTATTCCCTTTTCTATCTTTTGAATAAAAAATGTTTTTTCTGAAAGTCATATGTAATGCCTGAGAGATCTGAATAAGGCATTATATTTTACACTCAAAATGGTGGAATAAAATGCTTGCCTAATTAGTCAGGAGGAGAAATAGTCTGCAGAGAAGGAGAGGGAGGGAGAAAAGATTGATAAATAAAAAAAATAATCTAAAAGAAAAAATGAATGATGGGAAAGAGTTCATCTATACTTCTCTAATTCTATTTAGGATTGGGGGTAAGAGCGGACGACGAAATTTGATGTAACAACTATTTAAGTACTCTTGTAATATTCTAAATATAATTGTGTGCTTGTTTTGTATTCGAATTTTTTGTGTAAAGGTGATTTGTAACGTCTGAGAGACCTGAAGAATACATAATCTGTGCCGAAAAATTATATTCAAAAGGATGGTATGAAATGCAATGCAACCTGCTGCACTTTAATATATATATAAAAATACTTAATATTTAAGTAATAAATAGAGGTTAAAACGTTCTTATTTGGAAATGAAATAAAAGTGCAGCAGGTTGCATTGCATTTCATACCATCCTTTTGAATATAATGTTTATATATATATATACAATAGAAGTTGTACAGGTATGAACCTGTAGGAAGGTCTAGGCCTATATAAATTTCAGAATATTTTGAAGAATGTTTTCAAATTCGAGTAAAATATACATTTATTTTGACTAATATCCTTTAGCTTTATATAAAATAATATTGTATAATATGGTAAGGGAGAGTTGAAAATAATCTAATGACGCATAATATAAGTATAGAGCAGTGGTGACGAACCCATAGCATTTATGCAGTATGTATAGAAATTTTAATGGTACACGAATGATTTTGCCTTTAAAAAATGGGCAAGGTAAAATTTGCAGAAGACTTGACACTTAAGCTGCAGGGCAAAAAACAATAAAAGGTAAAACGATGGCATGCAATCAAATAAACTTCGACCAGTGATATTGAGGAATTCTTAAATTATAATGTGTATTAGAAATATTAAATAACTAAATCATATAAATGAATAATTCGTAATAGTGAATTGAAATACCTAAGTAAAAAGGATGAGAAGTGAGAGTGAGCCAGACCGCTGTCATCATGGTTGACTACAAAATGGGAAGCTATTGGATTATTTAAAGAGAAGTAACGTAGATTTACTACCTTCAAGTGTTGTCCCTCAACTGATATGAGCAGACGCCTCTTATTCCCTCCTCTTGTCTTGTAATCTTATTCGTGAATTTTGGCGCCTAAGATTTTAACTCTTCTGATTTGCCAATTAGATGGAGAAATGGGGTGCAGAGAAAAAAAGAGAGGGGAGGGGATGATAAAAAATCTTAATATTTTGGAATAAAGAATAGAGGGGCAGACTGACTTGCTAGGCCTTTCAATGTTTATAGAAAGAATTGTATTTGAGAGCGGACAATCCTATTTTATTATTTAAATAAAAGGAGAGTCAGGTAGTGAATAGATAGAGGCGGCCTTTTCTTTAATGAAGATTAATTTTAAATATAAAATAATAGAGACTTGAAACAGTGAGTAAAATTGAAGATTAAATTCATTCCTGAAAAAATTAGTGGTTCTACTTTTTACATCTTGGGTGCTGATTTAAATATATATCATAAAGAAAAATGTCAAAAAAAAATCTGGTGGGACAGAACATCACATTATTTTCTCTTACCTAAGGTAAAAGAAAGTTATGTGGTGTGCTTTTAATCATTACTAGATTTTTATGCAACATTTAATAAGTTGTATCATGATATCGTTAAATTCTGTTATTTATTTTAGATAGAGAAAAATTAACAAATTATTATTATAGTTTATGTTTAAATATATAATGATATATAGAGTGATTGTTTTATCATTCAGTCACGCATAGGCACTATTTTTATTGATCGAAACAATGTCAATGACATCATGTCAAGGGTTGAGTTCCTAAAAATAGAAATAGTATTAAAAATATATTTAAAAAATTTAACAAAATTAAAATTGATGTATAATATATATAAATCTTCTCCTGTACTTTCATTACCTTAGTCCCTTAATGCGGAGTCAAGATAACTCTAATTAAGTAGAATAATATCCAAAAAAAAAAAAAATATTCAAAGACACGAAGAAAGATTGGAATTAGAAAGAATTTTCAGTCTTAGCTTGAATAACCCGTTGACTCATTTTCTCATTAGATATTATAACAGCTCTGAGAAATCTCTTTAAGTCCATATCAGATTAATAGTAGAAATGAGTGAGCAAACTAGAATAGTTTGCAATTCTTTTACACAATCAAATAAATTAAAAAACTTGAAATAAATGGTTGGCGCCTTGTGCAATTATTCTATTTCACTTTGTAAGCTTTTTTCGTCAAAACGTCCTACTGAAAAATTTAGTTTGTTTCTTCATAAGATCATATAAAAAAGACATTAAATGTCAAATATTATTGTGACAATTATTATCTCCTGAAATGAAAATTATAATGTAGTCTAGACTTTTTTATTCCCAAGGGGCTCTATGTCTTCTACCAATAATCATATATATATGATTCAAGAATTTTACTTTATTAATTTTAATTTATAGCTTAATAGATGGATCCAATCCAGTTAATCAAGCGCCAGTAATCTATAGGCACCCTTTAAGTATTTGAAATCTGTTAAGGTGGCTTTCTGCTACTTTTTCTTTCGTTCTGGAGCTTTTTCAGTCTGGATATGACGTGATTTTAGGAGTTTTAAGAATCCACCGCAATTACATGAGCCTTCCACTTGGGGTTGGGCAAAATATAGAAACGAGTACACAGAAAAATTTAAATAGGTTGAGGAATAAGTAAAAAAATTATTATAATTTTTGTCTCCAAAATAAATAAACCCCAGAATTTGACTTCAAGAAAGTGTCTTTTGTATAAGCCAGTGGTTTCCAAGACTCCGAGGAGCGCTAAACTAAATTAAGGGGGAGGGGTTGCATAACAAAACAGTATATATCTACAGAGAGTAGAGTAAAATTATTTTGTAAACTATAGAAATTAAATTTTAAATATTTATAGAATTTATAAAATTATAATTATTTTTTTAAAAGGGACGGGCGCAGGGAGAAAAAGTTTGGAAACCACTAATATAAGTAAAAAAAATTATTTTATTTATTTAAATTTTTTCCTTTTATAAGAAATATTTCAGAAAAACTCTGAGAAAGGTTTAAAAAAAACTATATAAATAACTCGATTTCTTAAGCTTTAGTAAATAAATAATCACTCCAGTGGAGGTCATTGTAGAGAAGGGAAGAATAAATAACTAAGACTTAGTATTTGGCAACAAGCGAATTTTGTTCAGGGTCACCTATCCAGGCTTTACTAATAATCCTTTCCTTTCTTTAGGAATTTCAAAAAATAATAAACAAATGTTCGAAGGAAATTATATGGCTCCACCATAGTTCAAAAATGTAAATGCTCGATTTTTAGAAAGGATTTCGAGACAATGAATTGCATCAAAATCCTCCTTTTGACATTTGATATCTTTAAAAAAAGAGAAAGTTAAATGATAATAGAATTAAAAATATGTCAGAGAGAGAGAGAGAGAGAGAGAGATAAATATTTGTTAGGACCATTAATAAATAATCTACTTTATGTTATAAATTTACATTTAATAAATACATTTTATAAATGAAAAAAAGAAAGTATAACAAGTTAGAAAAAGATTTCTATTTATAAATATTAAAAGTTATAAATGATTTAATTTCTTAATTTAGTTTAAGTTCTTATGTTTAGTAGAGCCAAATGATCTTGGGTTCAATTCCTGAGATATTAGGTTATAGAAAAATTTATATAATAATACTAGATAACTAGACTAACTTCATGGTCTCAAATAGTCAAGTAGTCCTCTTACGTCATTTTTGAAAGAGCCAATTTAGGATTTTTTTAAAGCTAATTGGTATCCAATTGATATAAATAAATATGCCTGGATTACATGCATCGTATTTAATATATATTGTATATCAGTTAAAGTCTTTATG
>JAAAKE020098866.1:3720-18927 GCA_010014785.2 Anisolabis maritima
TATTTATAAAATGTTAATAAAATTTTAAATTATTTGGCGATGGCCCCTAAAACTAAATAACTTGCTTTAAAGAACAATTCTTTGGCAGTTTTAGCAGTTTTTTAATTAAAAAAACAAAACAATTTTTTTACTCAAGTTATATTCTTAATTAAATATTAATATTAATCGTTTAGTCTCCTGTAATGTGTTTTGCCGGAGTTGTTCTCTAATTTCATCCTATTACAAAATTATTTGAAATAGGAATGTATTATCCATCTCAAAATAATCTTTTATTTAGTATTAAGATATTAAAATGTGAGCTACATAAAGTATAAAAATAATAAATTTAATATGTTTATTGACATGGTTTTTCATATACTATCCCCCCACAACATGGTTTCGTCTTAATGAATTATTAGGCGACCTACATGAAATCCAAAATAATCAAATTTCAGCTTTTACCTATTTAAAATTTTTTTTTTTCAGATTTCATGTAGGCATCCCAATTATCCATTAAGACGAAAAAAGATTGAGGTTATCCAATTACTTTTGAGAGGGATAGTATCTACTATAACTAATGATTATTTATTAAGACAGAAAAAACTTATTTGAGACGTAAAGTATATTTTTTTATCAAAAACGTCCAAAAATTAAATATATTCTTTGAGAATTCGGTGTAGTGACCATACAAATTATTTTTGATTTAATATAATGATTTATTAATGAAGGAAGGCTCTCTTTAGAAACAGAAAACACTGGAGCTTGTTTTTGTGAATTGAATTGGGTCTAAAAGAAGAGTCATCTTGGTTTATTGCATCTTCATATTAGAAAATCCTTAATTTTTTTTTTTTTTTTTTTTTTTTTTCAAAGTTCACCTTTAAATATTACCTATCAAATGAAATATCCCTTGAGACTTTTTTTTATTTTTATATATTTGACATCTTTTATTTCTCTCCAATAGATAGATAAATCTCTTCTCATTCCTTCTCTTTTTTTTCCCTCTCTCTCACTCATTTTATCATCTCCAAGTGGTGATTGTCGAGACATAAAAACTCTTCTTTTTCTCTCTATCCACCTCCTTCTAATCTCTTCTAATATCAGTTGCCAAAAAGCGAATTTTCTTTATATAGATATATTTTCTAGAGCCAATAGGTCTTGACTGACAAGCAATTTTTTTTTCATCATCATGTTGAGTCCTTTTGATCAGACACCCTTATCGTGTTCCTATCTCAGGGGGTTATCTTTTTGATTTACTCACCTTATGTGTCTTCTTTGGGAACATTTAAAAGATATATGTATATTCTTTTGACCTAGAAAAAGAGAGAATGAAAATGACAGTTTTTTTAACTTGTCTCCTTGATATTCATAATAAAATCTTTTGTTTTCTTCAAAATGAATAATGTAACAAAATGTTTTAAAATGTGTTTTATATTTTCTTCCTTGTTTTTCGAACTGGAAGATATTGTAATTATGTCAATTTTGACTTATCAAGATTTTTACTCATGAATAAGAATTAGGTTTCAAAATTAACTAATTGTTGAGAACGGAGTCTAAATGTCCTCCGAGGCCTAAACTAAATGTGGTAAAAAAATACCAACTTTTTACTTATATCGGCCTTATTTATTTTTTTTTTTTAATAACTATTAAATATTGTGTTGCCTTCTTGAAATATTTATTTATTTCTTCAAAAAAATGCAGTACTCGAGGGTCTCGAAGTGCCAAAGCCTGAGAAAAAAAAAATGACTAATTTCTTATTCAAAACATGCTTACTTTACCGATAAAAAAATCATACTAAATAAATCTACCATTTTTTTAAAAAGGTCTTGCTCCACTTTCAAAATAAACCGCTCAAATATCTTTATTTGTACAACTTTCCGTCTAAGAGGAATGACAATTTACTCGTGTTATATTATGATTGTCAATTTAAAATTTTTCTTTAAACTTATCAAAAACATCAATCAGTAACTGACATTTATTTTAGACAAATTGGTTCCAAAAGTTGATCAAATTCAGATATATTTATTAGAATATGAAATTCCATAAAGATCCCTTCGATTGAATTTACTCTACCATTATCTACAGACTACTATTATTGAGGAGGTTTTGCGCTTGCCATCACTTTACTGCTGTAATGCACATTTTCTAATATAATTTAATAATTTGAAGAATTCTAGTTTGTTCAATAAACTCGCAAATCGCCGCCTATCAGTTCCCCCTCTCACAACCATAAGCACTATTAGAGATTGAGATTGAATGAAAAAATGAAATCAAGTGGTAGTCTTTTGTTACAATAACTAGAAGATATTGATTAATCGGTTCAGAGAACTGATTAGTCGATCTAAAATAAATCAATTTAGAAAATGTATCTGGAAGTAAACAACACGATATATCTTGATAATATGTATCGCAAATAAATATAATTAAATTGTTTTAATCAGTGATTCCGGACGAGTTGAGACCCTTAAGGGATTTCCGAAAGGTATACTTTTAGGATATTTAGGAGTATAAAAAGATTAAGAAGCATTTGGTTAAAAGTCTATATGGCCTCAGATGATGAAAAGATTAAAAAAAAAGATAAAGATAAATTGGAATCAAAAGTTTCTTATACAAGTAAGAATTGTAATGTTGTAGATTTAAGTGCACTGTTTCATTTTAATAATACTTTTTAAGTTAAAAATTTCTCTTTCAACATTTGGAAGGTAGCTTATTGTATTATAAAATAGTTTTGTGAAATGATGTATAGAAAATGTATTATTAATTCGAAGCTGGCTTATCTCGGGTGAGACTATTTCAAGCGGATTCACTCAGTTGTTCATCGTCATCATTTTATCGTGCTGTTCAACTTTGGTGTTAGTGTAGTAACTTCTTGGAATGTCTCTCTTCATATAATGGTATTATTAATTTGATAAAAAATACTTCGAAATTTAATACATAACTGTAAAAGAAGAAAAATGCTTTGTAAAATAATATTGTATATTAATAAAAATTCCAAAACTAATGTTTCTGATCTCATATTTCTCTTTCCTTATAAATAAATTTTTTTTTAATTTTACACTTTAACTTTTTTTTCTTTGCAGGGCCTCATCGGGTGACCTTTCGGCAACTGGTGGGCCCACCACCGGCACTACCCCCGGCGACCAGCTTTTGCTCGCCGACAATTTAGACAATTCAACATTTATCGATAACGCGAACCTTGTCAAAACTACAACACATTCAACAACCGGAAATAATACAACAATGGGGCGACGGCCTCTCGATTTGACGTCATCACTTCGAGCCAAACCAGACCTCATTGAGACTGCAGAGCATCACAGAGACAAGTGAGTCACTCTTCTTAATTAAATATTAATAAATTTTTATAATAAGTTGATTATCTTTCTACACAGGCGATCAGTGTTTGTTCCTAGCTAAAGCTCCATTTTTTCATCAAATTTTAAATATAGTTGAAAAATTGATATTATTAAAACTTCACTATCAATATCTAAAGAGACGTTACTAAAAAAAAGCTCATAGATTTATTAAAGTTACAATATAAGTTAATTTTAAAATTTATATTTTAATAAAAAACTAACAATAATATAAGATACGTAACAATATCTTTTGATTTGAACAAAGAATATTTTTGTTGTTTGTTCTTTGGAATCGATTGGAAGAGTCAGCCCCTAAGAAGAAGAAACAACAGCTGAAGGTGGGGATGGGGTGGGCAAAGGCGTGCGCCGATTGGTCTCCAATCGATCGCCTACGGCGCCCCAGATTGGCGCCGGCGGTGACGACTTAGTCCGAATTCAGTGACGAATTTACCCGAAGTCACCCGAAGAGAGAGAGCAGCCCTAACCAGCCCCAAGCACGCCCTCCCACAAACACTTTCTTGTCCTTTTATTAATTAGAAAAAATAATTTGCAACTGACCTTAACTGATTTGTTTATTCTAACTAAAAGTAGGCTCGGGATATCAACTCTCAATTAGGATCGATTAGGTTATCAAAATGGAGATAGATGTAGGATTAATTTGCTAGATAGATATAGAAAATAAATTTATATTCCCGATAGAGGACTTCGGCCTGTGGCTAGCTGAGTGTATATTATTCTTTCCTTTGAACCAATATTTGGAGATTATGGTAGAGAAGCCAACCTGTACCAATTTTTTGTTTCAGAGTGTGTCGTCTCAGATTTTTCTCTCTTTACTTAAATGGTTTTTAAGATTCCTTAAATCCTCCATCTTGGTGGTTGTTATTTAAATCTATTAGACAAAATTCTAAGAAAATGGCGACTTTCGAAAGTGTTCTTCAATATCATTAACAATTTCTTCATTATCATAGCTAATAATCCTAAGATTGTGAATACTAGAATATGGCAGGGGCAATTTTTCATTCTGGAAATATTTTCATTTTCTTTTTTTACTTTGTCTTAGGGGAGGGGGCTATCGGTATCTTGGAAGATTTCGACTTCCGGTTTTGACACCCCCTGTGTTCAAAAAACCTGAAGAATTTCGATTTTATTCCTTAATTTCCCCCCTCCATGAAGTTTCTCTACTAGACCTACTGTTTTAAATAGTCAACTACTAATCTTATCCTCGAGACGTTCTTATTCTTTCAGACGCTTTAAAGACCACTTTTTCTCGCTAATATTTGATTTTATTTTTCACCATTTTTATATAATTTATATATTCTTTTTTAAAAAGCAAAGACAGTTTAATAAAGAAATATATAAAATTTAAAAAGATATGTAAAAATATTTATATCATCATAATTATTATTTTTTCAATGTTATCTCTTATCTTTTCATTCTTATTCGCATTAAGCAACTTGACATTCAGACACAAGGGCTGCTTATCTTGGGCCTTTTTTAAATTGCCATTAGTTTATTTCACATTCATTCTAAAAAAAAGAAATGAAACTTTCTCATAAAAAGGATTTCTTAAATTTTGAAAATAACGTATCATTTATCTATTAGAGTTCATTCACAGCTTAGATTTTATTAGATGCATAATGCTTAAAGCATTGTTTACTCGTGAGAGCAGATGTTTACTATGAGAACAGAAATTAGTTCCTGGAAGGTAAGCAACAAATGAAAAAGTCACTTTTCAATTAATGGTTCCAGGATTCCTCCTCTCGTAGTTAGTCTTTAGGGAGACTTAACAACGACATATTTATGATTCTCAATAGTTCAAATAATCGAAACATCCATTAATGATTTGATTTGCTTACCTTCCCCGTAACATGAACTAATATCTCTAACCTATAGTAAATAGATTAACTGGCACAATAGAAAACATATTTGTATATTAATTATTTTATGTTTATGGTTATGCTTGGATGCTAGTCCAATTTTATTAGCACATTTTCAGGGTGGGGGGGATAAAGCTTCTAAGGAATAAAATTTTTATAAACTTAAATTATTTGTTATGAGTGTAGAATAGTATGAATGAGTAAATGTATTTTGTATGTAGGTTCAAATGAACACTACATGTGTGTATGTTTATGCTGTAAATGTTATTATAGAATCTTCTCAACTGAAGCTGGCTAAATGCCTTTAGTGACCTGGCCATGAAATTAAATTAAAAAATAAACTATTTGTAATATTTAATTATAATTTTTTGAATTATTATGATAACCGATATCTAATATATTTATCTATTTATTTATTTTATTTTTAAGTCTCTTCAGAACTGAGACCATATAAACTTTTAAATGATAGACAATATATTTATTACCGAAACGAATTATCCAGGCATATTTATTTATACCAATTGATTTAAATACATTTTCATCGAACTGCCTGGGATCCGAACCCATACCCCTTGGTTTTTAAGGTTAATCAATATTAACATTGTCACTATCTCTAACCCCTAGGCCACAGGGTGGGGGCTCTCATATTTATTTAAATTATAAATACATCATATAGCACGGCGAGTGACCTTTGGATTATGAAATCAGAGCCGTGACTTTATATCAAAGGACAAGGACAATTAATTGAAAATGACTAAAATAAATAGACTTTGTAAACGAGTTTTAATATATTTTTTGGCCCCACAGACAGAGCTGTGGCATTGAAGTGTGGGATGGGATCAAAATATCAAAAGCAAAATATCATTCATCAATCAATAACAAAACTTTGATATTTGTTTTTAAAAATAACCAATTTTTGCCATATATATATATACTACATGGACTGAAAACTCCCTGGACTAGCAATGAAAAAATATTTTTTTTGTCAAAAATCGATTCTATTCTTCAACATATTTTCCTTCAAGAGCGATACACTTATTCTAATGGTTCTATCTCTATTTCTTTCATAGAACGATTTGTCAAGGACCAAAATATCATTGCATTGGTGTGTCCATTTTAATATCATTCTGATAAAAGTAAAAATGTCATTATTGAATGTGTCTGCTCTGCTTAAGATAATTCCCAGCTCTGTGTCAATACTGACATTAGAGATCTCTGTCAAGGTTCCCTTCCCCTTTTTGTTCTTGTTCTTCCCTTTGAATGAATCGCTTTGCATTACCATTTTCCACTTCCTCTTTTGTATTTTTTCCTCTTTTTTTTTTTTATTTAAAGCCGATATTCAATTCAGTTGCAAGCGCTCTATATATTTATACGAAATCAATAGTGGAACCCTTTGATTTTTTAATGAAGTAGATTCCGATGTTGTTTGTTTGGCTGCCCTTGAAGGACATTTGTTTAATAGATGAGCCATTCAATATTAATTTCTTGAAAGTTTTCCACACTCTTATCATAGATATATTGCTCTTGATAATAGAGAAATATACTTATTTCATTTCTCTTAATTTGATTTGACCATCAAGTTTGTATATCTTTTAAAAACAATATTATTTTTATTCCCTTACGAAACCTTTAGATATTGGAATAGTAACATGGCACTCGTTTCATAATTAAAGGGTTTTCGTTCGTTTCCTGTCCGGAGCGATAAAATGTAAATAATTGACTACCAATTACTGTTTATCGTAAAAATTAGAATTCATTCAATCCTAAATGGCTTTTAATGCCGAAAGACAAATAGGAATTTGAATGAAATAAAATCAGAAAAATTAACATCATAGAATAATTGTATGATATTGAAAAACCCCTTCCGTAGTGGCGTATTATCCATTAGACTCTTGACTATTTACCGAGGTAGAGGTAGAGGTAGAGATTCTACCCATTTTATAAAGAGATTTTTTTTAATTTTTCCGATTTATTTTTTAAATATACTCAATAAAGGATCCCTTTTATTATCAGAAAAAAATATCTATCCTCTCTATGGCCACAAATTGCAGTTTGGTAGGTCTCATTAAACAATAACGTCCAATACGTTTGAATTAGGAATTTTTTATTCCTCTATTATTATTAAATTTACATTCCTATTAAATTCCAAATAATTAAAAAAAAATTTATATGCATATATTTTTACAATATAATAAATTTTGGGACTGGGGCTATCAACAATTATTAATTTTTTTTTTTTTAAGTCTCGGCATCTAAGGTTTAGATATTATTTTTATATTAGATACTCCGTCCTTATTTATTTATATTAATTGGTAGCCAATATAATTTAAATAAAATTTTGTCGCTCAGGACGGGAAGCGAACCGCTGACATTTGGTAATTAATAATCTTATAAATTTTATTATTCAATATGAATGACATTTTTTAAGCTTGAAACAGAAATAAGACCTGTTGATTTTAGTCGCTTTTCATTATATCACAAGAGTTATTCAATATAATTAAACATTAAAGAAGACTAATTTTAATTTTTATATCTTAATAAGTATTAGAAAACATTTTTATTTGACTTGTCTAAGGGATTTTTAATGAGAAAGTAAAAAAATGAAAAGAAATTTTTAGCTATTTGTAAAAAACAAAAGTTGTTGATGTCTCTTATCCAGTATTTGCTTTATAGGAAAGTCTCATATCATTCTTGACATCTAATTTTTTCCTGTAAGCATTCAACCTTATTTCTAAAATCACATGTCATTATTCAAATAAAATCCCTTTATTTATTCTTTTCTCTTTGAGTGATGCCAAAAAATCCGGAAATCAGGAATTGAGTTCAATCACGTAACCGGACACCGGATAAAACTCTGGAAAACGGAACCCTTTGAAAAAAGGAAAAAAGTTGAGTGTCTACTCATCACTTGAAGGAGTCCTTGCAAAAAAAAGGAAAGAACAAAAGAATATTTAAGAAAAGGACAATACTTAAATTGTACCAATAGGAAACCAAAAGAAATCTAATACTTTTAATTAAAATTTAACGCTTCTTGGTAACCTCTCATTAAAATAATGAAAGAATGCATTCCATTTTTATCATTGGGAATAAATTAATAATTTAATTATTTACTAAATTTAAAATAATGAGATTTTTTTTTAAATTAAAACATTTTAATATAAAAAAGTGCTTAGTCCAAAAATAAATAAATCTATTGAAGATAATTTTTTGACTTTTAAATTTTATTTTAACCCATTTTTGGCTATTTTGAAATTTACAAATATAATTAAAGAAAAATGTGTATAGATTCCTTCCGGCGGTCGACTTTTAAAATTAAAATTAAACGGCGACACACTTATTGCGAGCTGCCTGCCGTCTGGTGGAGAACGATTGTTGCTACTCGATATAAAATATAGAGAGCCAGAGTAAAGAATAAATGTGGCTTTAATTTTGTTATATCTTATGAATTAAATTCTAAATTTATAATTTTTTTTTTAATCCTTTGAAGGAGGAGAGTGAACAAGGATAGAATATTCAATAATATCAATAATTAATTGTAAGTCATTTATTATTTTTTTTTTTTTCGACTAGGTACTACTAAAATGCAAAAATCATATAAAATCATTTTTACAACCTGTTCAATAATCAATTATACTCATTTTTATTTAACTTTTTATCTTTATTTATAATATGTTCTCATCCTCATGTATGAATTCTATTACAGGTTTTAAATTAACGACAAATAGGTTAAAATTGATAGATACTAATTGATTATCAAACCCCACACAATTATTATTTATAAAATTAAATATTAAAAATAATAAATCGGTTGCCCGAAGTGGAACAAATTTTAACCATGCTCTCTGACATTGATTTAATGTATCTATACCACATGACTCATCTCCGTCAAATAATATTTGAGCTATCACGATTTTTAGAGAAACGCTTTAAGAAAAGTATCACTTACGGTTGCGGGAAATACCTCAAAAGATGATAGAGATATATTATTTTGCTGTAACATATGTAAAATTTGGTTAATCTACTCTAGAACAAAATCTTGAGATGGAATTTTTGGACGGTTACAATATTTTCCCTATACTCTGTATACGAGAAAGTATAAAACACAGGATGGCTTAAAATTACTTTTTATTTCCTGAAATAAAATAAGTTGATAATTTTTAATAAGCGTAATAGCTACTAGGATAATTTTAATTAAATAATTATTTCGGTAATTGAATTAAAAGAGAGAGAGATAGCTTTTGAAATTATTATTTTCACACTCACTGTATGTCAAAACATAGATATACATCATTTTAAATGATAATTTTTTTAATTTATCAGGGTTTTTTCATTTCTTTAAGTTGTCAACATCCAGGTTATGATTTCGCTTAGCATCAAAGCTTTTTTCGGACCAGGGTGGACATCAATATATATATATTTATAGGCTACTACATTATAAATAACTAATAATAATAATAATTTTATAATAATAACTAATTTAATAATTTTATTGTGACGGCCACTGACATGATTTTGTTAGCCTACAAACGGATTTGTAAAGAATGCAGGTTCTTTTATAAAAGAAATTTTAGCTGAGCATTCTAGCTCTTCATTGACCTCTATTATTATTCCAACTTTGGTTTAAATAAAAATACGTACAATACAATTCTAATTCATCCCTGTTTTTAAAAAGCTACATAAAGGGCTTCGTATTAATCCCGTTTCTTTTAGTTGTACCCTGTTCATTATAAAACCCGCTGTACTTGCTTAATTCCATAAGAATTTTTCTGTTTAAAATAAGATGCTGAATCGGATTTTTAAAATAATTTTCAAATTGGATAATTGATATGTCCATTTGGAAATGAAAAAATAATAATAATAAAAAAAAAGAAATTATTAGTTTGGAAGCAGCTCTTTTAGAGAAGTTAATTTGTGTTCATTTAGTCGTTTAGTCTCGAATGGCGGCTGTTTGCTCGTGAATATGCCGAGTCACCTGCTCCATTTGTTTGTACCTGGCTGGGGGGTTCCCAAGGAGGTCCCTGTGGAGCAATCCTCTCACTTGTCCTGGGTGGTTCCCCGGGGAACCTCTTTCATTCTTCAGGAGAGGGGATTGCGAAGAGACAGAAAGAGGACAACAACCCCAACAATCCTTGTACTTAGTTCTCTGGCCTTATTCCACCCTCGGGTCAAATGAGCGTCTACTAAGAACTGCAGATATTAAAGAAAAAAAAAGAAAAGAAACTTCTCAATTAATAGAGTTTGTCTTCTTCTTAAAACACTTGAAGACCCATTTGTTCCAGCAAACTCCCTGGTTTTTACGATCTAACTCTTACAAGAAAAGAAAAAAATAAAAACAATTGATTAATCAATTAGCAAACATAGGCCCTTTTTAAGAAATTTATAACAAATTTTTTTGAATCCAATAAGATAAATTAAAATTTGAAATTTATATTGGTTTATCTCAAGAACAAAAAGGCTTTAAACTCCATCAAAACAGTGTAGTCATATATAATTTTTAATAAAAATATAAGTTGAATTTAATTATAATATTTTAAAGCTCTTGAGTTTTCCAGTACCCCTGAGGTGTCAAATTCATTTGGAATCGCGGGCCCCGATACTCATCAGGGAAGGGTAGAGGATAATATATCAAGCGAGATGATCCAACATTTTTATCAGATAGTAATATGTTTTTTTGTTCCTTTAGAATCTGCGAGAAATCCGTGGAGCAGAACGGAGTTCCGCATGTAGCTGGGCAGCTGAACAACGACCTGTATGCAATACCGGTGAAACGGCGTCCACCGAATGCCAACAGCGGAGGTGGAGGTCCAGGAAGCCTGGGAGTTGTCGGTGACGTTGATATAGACAGGCCCTTGCCTCCCGGTTGGGAGAAACATGAAGGTACATAACATTTTCTATTATATTCTGCTTTTGTATATTTATATAAAGGACTAATTAAGGCAGCGGTTCTCAACCTATAGGGTAAGATTTCATGAAAAAGAGACAATAACTAATTAGTAAAAGAAAAGAATAAAAGATTCATTGTGTTCAACTTTATTTTTAAATGAAATATTTAATTTTTTATAATGATAATTTTTGAATTTAGAGCTTCACCCTAAGTTCCCTTTGTTCAAAGTGCAAAGAGCAAACATTGAATTAGGCTGTGAATTGCCTTAAGAAGTGGTCTGATAATAATAATATCAAGAAAAATTTTGTTAAAAAAAAAAAAAGATGTTTTTCCTTAGATGAGGACACTACAAATCAAATTCAAAATAAAAATGCAGAAGCAAATGAAAAAAGTTTGAGAAACACTGAATTAAGGATTTAATTATGTATTAAGTCCGCATTATTAAATATGTGAGAATATTCAACCCGTTTTTTACTAGAGAAGAAAAAATTTTTTTTAATAACAAAACTTTTAATATTTTGTTTAAGCATTATTAATGATTCCTTGCCTTTCTGGAATCAATTTTATTCCTCTTCTTTTTTAAGAAGCTAGTAAGGGCTTTTATTGTTAGACAATCCTGGGGAAAGACCTTGAGGCACCAGGACAATGGGGCGTATGTTGGTAATATTATATATTTTTATTATTATTTTTTCATATTTCATTTTTATTACTATTATTGTTTGTTAATTAAAAAAAGTCGATACATTTTTTTTATTTCAAAATATTTATATTTGGCTATGTTATTTTTGATATGCAGCATATGAGTAAGTAAATAAGTATATATTAATAAGGGCCGCATGGATTTTTCTTTGCCTAGGGGCGCCAGATACTTTTGCACCAGCTGTTTTTTTCTAATTTAAAAAATCTGCTGAGTATATCATACAATTTTCTCTTATCATCTTAGTTAAGAGAAAATAATGTGATGTGCTATCACATTTTTTCTCCAAATATTTTTTTTATAATAGTACCTATATCAGTATATTAGCCTAAGATGTAAATAGTTGTTCCACCAATTTTTTCATGACAATCTATTCTCCAATTTTATCCCAAAATCATTATTTATAAATATAAAAAGAAAAAAATGTCAAATAAATAATATTGTTTTAGCTTAAATATCAAATTTGAATTTCGAACTTTTTTTCGTTTTTAGAAATATTTTGTTCACACACAACACACAAACAGAGATTTTATGAGATCTTTTAAGAGTATTTCTATTGAAATCTCATCGAATTTTTTTTTTTTGTAATCAATACTTTTTCTATACTAATATTACATCTATAGTTAAGAGAAAGGAATAGTAAAATTGATAAAGGTTAAAGGATAATTTTATAGCCTCTTTTACTTGATGTTTTTTAATATTTAAAATCAATATATTCATTAAAATAAGAGAAAAGTCTGACTCTACTTTACTACCTGACTACCTACCTTTATTTGCATATATTATAAATATTATAAAATAGGATCGTCCACTCTCACACTCAATTCTAACTCCAAAACAATTAGAGAAGCCTAAGTGGAAGCCCCCGCCCTTCCAATTTTTTTTTTCCTTTTTTTTAAATTATAATTATTTATCAATCTCTTCTCCTCTCTCTCTCTCCCTCTCTTTTTTTCTTTTTGCAACCCATTTCTCCACCTGTCTAATTAGCCAATCAGAGGGGTGGAAATCATAGGCGCTAAAATACTCGTCACTTGGAGGGAAGACGAGATGCCTGCCCAGATCAGTTGAGGAGGAACTCTGGATAAATAGTGAACCCACATTGCTTCTCGTAAATAATTCAATGTCTTCTCATTTGGTAGGCAGCCAACATGGCAGGCGGTCTGCCTCTCTCTCACTCTGCACGTTTCTCAACCCTTTTTACTTAGGTATTTCAATTCAATATTACTAATTAGTCATTTATTAAACTCTTAAGTCATTTGATGTTTCTAATTCACATTATAATTTAAGAATTTATCAATATCAGTGGTGTCGAACCTTAAATGATTATGTCAAGGTTTCATCTTTTTTTTTTTTTTGCTCTCCTGATTAATATACAGTTTCTCTTTTGCAAATTTTATCTTACCAATTTTTAGAGGCAAAATCTTTTGTGTACGAATAAAATTACCATCCGTGGAATGCTGTGTTGGTCCCCACTGCTTTATATTAATATTAATGTTATGTATGGTAAGGATATTTTGACTTTAATTAATAACCCCTCTCACCCTAGTTGAAATGTTTCCACCAAAATTATTTTAACTTAAAACTAAAGAAATATAGTCAAAAGATAACAATATTTTATTTGAATTAGAAACGCAATTTTTAAAAATATTCTGAATTTTATGAGTCTAGGCCTCCATTCATTCTCATACCTGTTCATGTACTATATATAAATGCTTAATATTTAAGTAATAGTCGAATGATAGAATGTTATTATTTGGAAATGTAATTAAAGTGCAACAGCCAGCAGTGCAGGTGATTCCTCTCTTTTGAATAGAACGTTTCATTTCAGGCCCCTAAGCCGTTACAAATCACTTAAACAAAAAATTATCTACGGTACCACATTGCATCAATCACACATTAATGCTCAGAGAATATTAAAAGACTATTTAATAGTATCGACTATAGATTTTTTATGGTTCTCTATACTATATATTACATGGACGAGACATGCACACATCCATACTTACATATACACGTATACACACGCACACATCATTTCTTGATTGGATTTCGTCCTTAGGGTGATCGGCAAAGTTAAAAATAATTTATTTAAATTAGATAGTTGAAAATTTTTAAACATCTCCATTTTACATATTTTCTTTAATGCAAACGATAGTCTATAACTAATTTGGTACTGCTTTGCACACTCCTTCAAAACATACAATATAATAAATATAAAAAATAAAACAACATGAACAAAGCAAAGCAGAAATATAATATACTGGCAAAATATAGTACTCTACACACACCTCAAACTGGCAAGTATAGACATGTCTGCACTGTGCTTATGTCTTGGAGCTTTGATCAATTTGTCTACGCAAAACGGGACGTTCCGTATCCACCGCTCCTAAGGGTCATGCCTACCAATTTTCCTATTTTTCACACTCATTTGTTTTTTACTTTTTTTTTTACCTATTTATGTAATAAATTTTTATAGTATAGCGAAAGTATTGCAATCGCAAAAAACAAATGTCGAGATTTCAACAGAAATATCCAAATTAGATCTATTTACCATAAAAAAATTTTGCTAGAATTTTTGGTATTCTTAAAAGACTTAGAACCATTCCTGCATACAGACCACTTCTTATTCGTCCTCAAAAGAATAACTTGGTTAGAAAAAAATTTATTTTCAACAGTTCGAAATTCTTTGCATATGTCGATTCTAAAAAGAAACCTTTAAAAAGGTATTTTACAGAAAAGGGAATCGTTTTCAGAAAGATGATAAAAAATTCATCAATAATAATGACATTTCAATAAAATATTAATGATAAGTTAGTTCTCTATAAAAAAGAATTTTCCTCTATTAAAAAAAAAAAAAAAAAAAAAGCTAGGTGGGGCTGTCTCCGGTCACAAGTCTTGGGCGTTGGTGAATTATTATAGATATCAATAGTCCTCTCGAGGGTGAAATAAATGACATCTCCCCACCCCACGTGCTCTCGCTCAGACGCCCTTTGTTATACTAATTCTATCGCCTATCAAAAGCCTTTGCTACTCAATATTAAATCATTTGAACTAGGCCATATTGGAAGAATCATAGGATTTTCCTCTCTTCAAATCAGTTTTTTTTTATTTTTGTTAGCTTCTTTAGTTTTAAATTTATTGAAACAGCCCTATGCCTAGCACTTTTGGCGCCCTTGTGCAATTTTATATTTATCGACCCCAATTTTTCTATCACTTAAAGATAAATGACAAGTTTTGAACTATTCACCTATTGAAAAATAATTTTAATAAATGTGAGTTAAAGCATAAAACTTTCTCTTATCTCATTTTATTAGTTAAAATATTAATTATGCAGTATGTCTATTGACTTTGTGAATTTTTAGTCGTAAAACAAATATTTTATTTAAAAATTAATTTTTTAGTTAATATATTCAACAATTT
>JAAAKE020098877.1:0-18924 GCA_010014785.2 Anisolabis maritima
TTAACCTCTCGGTCACAGAGAGGGGGGGGGGGGCAAAACCTTGTTTATTTTATTTATTATTTTTAATAATGGAAATAAAATAAAAAATGTCAATCAAAATGACATTTGATTGTGAAATTTGGAATCATACTATATTAATATTAACTGAAGAGAATTTTATATATTATCATCTGAAAAAAAAAAAAAAAAAAGTTTAACTTGAAAAGAAATTGATAAAAAAAAATTTCTTTTTTATTTTTTGACATTCAGGATAAGTTAAGGAAAAGTTCGAAATATGTCAATGAAAGAGAGAGAAGCTTATAAAGTAAAGGAACAAAAAATTGACAGAGAGAAAGAGAGAGATTTGAAAATTTAATAGTCCTCTGCTAGCTAGAATGCTTAAATGGCTGAGTCCAAAGTAAATAAAACGTTTTATGCATTTTGCTTAATTAAAAGCTTAAGCAATGATTATCTTAGAAGATTTATGTGAGGTTTGTTGTTCATCTTTTACAAAAAATCGATTCCTATAATATTTTTCTCGAGTAAATATTTATCAAAGATATGATCGACAAAAACAATAATTGGTCAATCTATAGTGCAGCCGTTTTCTGAATATTATAGTGGTGAAAAGAGTTATGGGCGTGGCCGGCCTACCAAAAAGAATGGGAACCTGGTTAAAGAGCCTGTGATTAGTGTTAAATGAAGTGAAGGGAGTATCTTTTGGCGTAGAGTTTTCTAGAATTCTGAATGCGGCCCGAATATAATATTTTGCCTTTTCCCAATAGCAGCACGATTAATACAATTCGCTCTTGCTCGCCGAAATGACGTCATATCTAATATCTATCATATTAGCTGTAATCTACAAGACACCTGATAGTTCATTCTCACTAAATTAAATAATAAATTTAGGACAGTTGTTATCTATTCTTGATTGAAGAAAAATGGGTACACTAAATTTTGGATAATTATATAAAGTGTAGCCGTTTCTCTGAAAATCTTTTTTATTCATTTATTTTAATTATTCCAATCACAAAATCGATTCCTCAGCTTCTGTGCCTCTGAGAGAGAGGGAGGCAACGCCTTTGACTCTTTTTCCTTCTTATACTTTTTAGAATTCCAAGAGCATATTTCTGGCACCTCCGCCAGTCATGATAAGAAAAACTAACTTGTAAATAAATGAGCCGGGCAAAATAAAAGTCAAACGAATTTCCATTTTTTTTTTTTTTTTTTTTTCTTCAATAGATGGGTTGGAGGCGCTGGTTCTGATCTATCTTATGATGATATTCTTAGTTTATCAATATCTCATAAAGTGAAATAAATTTAAGAGAATTTTTTTAAATGACTTTTTGCGATTTTTAATTTAAAATCTTATTTGCAAAAGCTTTTTAACAAAAAGAATAATTGCTTATTGAAAGGCGGAGCCAGAGAGATTTTTTCTCAAAAATAAAGTATTTTTAATAAAATTACTTAATTGAAGCTCTCTAACTCTGACTACAAAATAATTTTACTTTCTTTTACCTCTATATGAAATAATTATACAGTGAGAAAGAGATGACAAAATTTCATGCATTTCATTTCAACCGAAATACATGTTTTGAGATCCCCTGGGTGTCTGCCTGTCTCAACAAGATTTCTCAAAAACGAAAAAACGAAGGAAGCTGAAATTTTATATTTCAACAAGGCATCCTCCTCGTCGGTTGGCTCTCGAAGAGCTTTTCAAAAATATCGGTCTCCAGGTATTAGTAGTTTATTAGTTTTTTTTTTATTTTCTCAAAATATGCTCTAACGAATTTGATAAAAAATACATATACCAATTATTTATTAGATTAGATGATCTTTGAAAATTATTAAGATTTACCCGTCCCAAAAATGCCCGGGGCCAACTTTATTTTTAATATGTTTAATTAAAATTATAAAAAACACTTATACAGTTTGAAAGACTTAGTTATGTATTATTTGAAAGTAAATAGTTTAATATTGTGATAATAAATTTTTATTAGTCTTAATGTAAATCGAAACAACTTCCTTTTGCATATACAAAGAAGATAAATTTTAAAATATTTCAGGGCTAAAATGAATTTATTCATTTTTTCTTCCTAATGCTATTTTGGTCTTTTCAGACTCAAAGAGTAGCCGAAGATTAAAAAAGAGTTACAATATCATTATTAGGTAGATAAGCAAAGAGAACATGTTTGTATAGAGGGGCCGCCGGCAGTCATTGATAATGCGTTATCTTAATTATGCATCATACTTCGGTGTGTTTGAGGAAATAACAAGAATCGAAACAAAAATCTAAAAGGATATTTTCTCTTAAATTTCAAATTCGGTCTTATCTGCGATTAAGCCATTATGCATTATTACATATGTCGGGAGAATAGACCGAATTCCTTAGAAACATTTATGGTTGATCAAATAAATAAGACAATGAACATCAATCGATCTACAGCCCAGTTATTTTCGGAATAGCAGAGACGAGGTGCGGCAAAGAAATGATGATGGGAGGAGTTAACCAACTCTAAAGATTCTAACTAAAGAAGAGCGTGGTATAATCTCTCATTTATATTAGGTGAGGTTGAGAGCCTCTTGGGGAGGGAAACTTTTTACTGAGTAGATTTCTAAGATTCCAAAAATGCCTTGTAATCTATGAAGATCGTATTTTTGGGTGCTCCCATGTAAATTTATTTCTATTTTAAGAAAGGTGTCAAGGTAAAGTCGACATCAACAACATCAGCTAGGGCGGTAAGGAATTTTCTTTTATGACGACCAAACTTTTGATGGCGTTTTTGGGAAGTTGTCAGCAAAGAAGACAAACCTTCCGGCGATCTTTTCCTTTTATTAAGTCTGACCTGCCTTTAGATATCCAGACTCATTTTCTGATAAGAAAGTCTTAATAATAAAAGATGGCGGCGCCTCGAGAAAATGTAGAGTTTCAAAATCCATTTGAACAAACTCTTAAAAAGTTTTTTTTAATTAGATAAAAAAATAAAGATAACTTTTTCTTTTTTCTTATTTGAATTGTAGAATACAATAATTATATAGAAAAAATAGATTTTTAAAATATTATAAGGGGTAGAGTCAAAGGGAGGGATAGCATAGCTCGACAGGTAAAATGCCTATTTAAAAACAAAGATTTTAATTTTGGTAAAATTTTGTTGGCTTTTTATGAGCCCCCCCCTATCTCTCTCTCTCTCTCTCTCTTGGATTTGTCTCTGAATTTTATACTAGTAATGGAAATCCTAAGTGCTAGATTTTATATTATTAATAATATCTACATTATTATAAAAAGGTATAGATAGCTGTTGCCTTCATTTTAAATGAGACGATGAAGTAATCTCTAAAATATTTGGATCCTATTAGAGTTGAAGTTCGCTTATCTGAACGATTCACAACTATCCGGACGAGAGGAATCCAACTTTTCTTTGGTCCGCTGTATTTTTTAAAATTTCTTTATTTTATTATTTATTTATTTTTCAATTTTTCCAGATTTTTTTAAAATTTGTATTTGATTATCCAACCCCTGGTCCCATTTATAATGTAGTTTCTACTGTGTTGTTGCCATTTCTCTCTTCTCTAGAAGACAGACATGAGAAATGAACAAAAAATCTTCCATTCAAAATGTTAATCCAATCCAATATTATTCGGTATGCTATTAAAACTTTTTCTCCTCGGGAAAATCAAATTCCTTCTCAATTCATAGCAGGATTGAAACAATAAGAAGTGAAGAAATAGAGAAGTTATTTATAAAATGAGTTAGGACAAAATAAAGGCGATTTGTGGATGTTAAACGAGGCAGGGTGTCACGTTGAGTGAATCTGAAACTTCCGGGCACGCACACACTAACGAAGAAGGAAGGTCCCGTTGTCCGTTGGCCCGTCGCGGTCCGCGCACCCAACCACACCAAAACACCAAACCAAGCACAGCACCAACTTCCGAATTCCAGAGCGCGCGGATATCCTACCAACCTGTTATTTAAGATTATTATTAATGGTAAACTATTTGCCCTCGTTTATTTATTTATCCTTGAAACCCGCCCCTTCCTCTAGATGCTTTAGCGAAGGAGGAGGTAGAGACCTAAGGCATAAATTTTG
Organism: Anisolabis maritima; assembly: GCA_010014785.2. Classification (NCBI taxonomy): domain Eukaryota; kingdom Metazoa; phylum Arthropoda; class Insecta; order Dermaptera; family Anisolabididae; genus Anisolabis; species Anisolabis maritima. Next base: position 4,068 of record JAAAKE020098877.1, read on the forward strand.
CCCTATTGAATTTACAAAATAAAAACCTAACTGGGTGTTTCTTGTTATTGTTAGTTATCTAGATTTAACAAAGGGATAAAAAAATAGATAGAAGGTCATATATAACTTAAGAATCGAACCCTAGCTGAATGAAAACAAGACACTCATACTTCATGACCCCTAAATAATTATATAACAGTTATCAGAAAGCTTTTTGAGGAACTTTGTAGAAGAGTTATTCTCAAAGGAGTTTTATCACTGACTGACAGCTAACAAGATGTTCATGAATTCAGCCACAATATATATAGCATATTCGTTTCTAATTTCATGGCAGCTCTACTTATTTAATTTCAACAAAATATGGATCAAAAGGAGAAAAAAAAATTATTTACTATTAATAGTTCGGTGTTTTATAAAAATAATGCATTGATAATTTCTTTGTGGTTGTATTTTACATTGGATATTAAATACAGATTTGTTTGATATTTTCTAGGATGATTTTTTTTTAAACGTTCAAAGCTTCATTGTTATTATTCAACATAGTTTATTTAATTAATGGTTTTCGATATTTAGTAATAGTGTTATTTAAGTTGGTAATTCTACCATTTATTTTATCAATTAAAAATTGTTCTATAAATGAATTTTTTAATGTGGGCAAAACAACATTATTGTAGTCTCGGAAATATGGCTTAAACCTCATCATACATCTGACATAATGGTTCCTTTGAGGGATTCTGCTTTCCGGAGCTGGCGGAGTTTTATGTTCATCATAGTCTCTCAGCCCGCATTAATGTTATTTTTACAGCCTTAAAAAATTATATTGGGAAACTGGAATATCTTATTGCTGATAGTTAATGCACCTAACACTAATCTGCTGTTGTCGATTAGTGGACCCAGCTCGGATCTTGAGAATTATCTCCTCATGTGTAAACATAATGTGAAATTATGACTAACATTATAATTATTGAATTATTTAAATTCAGATTCCTTTAAAAGTATATATATTAAAGATTTCTTTTATGCTGGAAGAAATCGTATCGGTGTCCGAAATTGATTCCAGGAGAAGGCAGTGGCAGCAAATGGATGCTTAATCAAAGACAAATTTTGAAAAAAGTGTGGAGAGTAGTAGAGAAAATGCTTTGTAACGAGACACTTTACGGCGGCTTGGTAATTATATTTATAGTCTAGTTATATTCTAAACAACATGGTAGTGTTTGTATCAAAGATGTTTTGTTAAAAAATTGTCAAAACTTTCAAATGGGTTAAAAAACCGATATCGAAAATTTTCACGATAACTATAGTTCTTTTTATTTCTCCATCCTTAAAAGGGAAAAGTTTCAAAACATTACCGGATATAGAAAATACCGAATAAAATGAAAACGGTGTGTGAGTGATGTCACCATCTGGCTCTCAACGAATCAATTCAAATGATTGATGCAATTTTTAATTGAAAAAGAAAAAATATATGTTTTAAAAGTTAAAACAAATGGAATAGCCATTCTTTATGAAAATTAATAAAAAATTCTGCTGTCAAAATAAAAAATATTAAAATAATCATAGAACAAACGGTACATGGAAATTAACAAGATTAATTACTTATGATAACAAATGTAGATACCAGTAATTAGAAATTTCATTTCTTTTGGTGGAGAGGATTAAAAGTTTATGAGGAATTTATCTATAACTCATCAGTTTAGCGAACGAACGTTTCAATGGAAGAAGGTCGCAGGTTCTAGCATCTAGTGCGATTTTTTCTTAGCAGAAAATCCTATAAATAAATAAAGCGAGGGATTGAATATTTTGGAAAAATTTATAAAAAGAAATCTAAATAATTAATTGAAAGTAATGAGTATGGAGTATGGGGCGCAGGCTCAAGGGGGGGGGGAGCAATTTGATTTTTAAAAGGGGAAGCTTGTTTAGACTGGTTTAGTTTAGTTAATGGCCTTTTAGGCTTTCTATGAGTAAGAGTTCACTTTTTGTATAATTAATATAATAATACTATGAAGAGGGGGGGGGGGTGCATCAAGGCTGGTGGAAAAAAAGGTGGAAACCATTGCTCTAAAGGCTAATATCTCCCTTTGCTCTAATGGAAATGTAAGGTCAGTTGAGCAAATGCGTTCGTTTTGCGAACGACGGTCACGCTCCTTAAGACTCGTTCATTTGAATCTGTCATCCCATTAAAAATAACAATAAATTTTTTATCATCTCCTTTTTTATTTCAATTTCTTCCCAAATAATTCAAGATCTAGGCTCAAACTTAGAAAGACTCCTAACTTAACGAAGAAGAAATTTTTCTTTATTATTTTACATAGACGACACTACATTGATGGTTGTGAAGAATTCTATTAAATTAAAATTTGTCTTAAGTGGCTAATCCAAAGATCTCCCAATTAAACAGTTAAGAAAATTTTTAGCTAGATACTCTTTAAGTTAAGATTTTTCTTGGGAGCCTTTCTTCAGAAAAAATAGTTTTATAAAAATTTTGTTGGACAATTTTTAACACAATCTATGTAGATTTTCATTAAAGTAGCAAACCCGTCCTTGTTTTCATTTTTTTAACGAATCTATTTTTCATTGAAATGAATAATTTTTAGCAAAAAATACAACTAAATGAAAACAAGATTTTAGGATTTTATTTTAAGCCCTTGAATAAACATAGTATGGTACTCCTGGGTGTCGAACCCTTGTACTCCCGGAAATTAGAGGATTCTTTTATATAATAATTAATAAATAAATAGTAAGTAATAAAAATGGTACAAAGGGATACGCAAATTCAAGCCCTTCAAGGATTTACGATAATAGTTCACATTGATTACTTATATGTAGATTTCCTAAATTTTCGAACCCAAGTCGCTATTCCCTTCAACGTTTAGAATTCCTCGGTTGATCTTACACCTAACTTTTAAGCAAAATTTAGAGAGAAAAAAATCTTTTCTTTTTAAATAAGTGAAAATTCGACATTGATTCGAATAAATTTTTTCGACTTGAGGAAGAAGCAAATCTCTGATCTCTGAATTATAAATGAAACAAGAGTTCTCTAATCCAAGCCTTTTGAAAACAATAAAGTAATGAGATTTAGAAAATGTAGAGGATTTATGCTCCTTGTATATGTATGCTTTTGAAAAGGTTATTTAATTATAATTAAGTTGGAAATCTATGTCTTCGAATTTCGCAGTTCATTATTTAAACTTTAATCTCCGCTTTTCCTAAGGCTTCTTCTATATTAAAGTTTCTAGACCTTTCCTTCTTTTCAACTTCAATTTGAAATGAAATGAATCATGATAATGGAGAGAAGGAATTTTTTTCTTTCTTTGAATTTAAAGTAAGCTTTATGAAACGTCTTAGTTGAATTTAATAACATTGGCTGCTACTTTACTACATGTTCAGTAAGCGCTGGCCTTGGGTCGTTTAATTCGAGCAGCCCTTCCTTCTTTATCCTTAATGAAACATTTGTTGACCCAAACGAGCGCTCAAGCGTTACACATTAATAATTATCACGTGTACCCAATATAAGTAGCAAAGTATAGCACTCAACAATAATTAAGTATTTTTGATGCCAAAACTTCTCCGCTTACAAAATTATAAATGAAACAAGTCGTAGCTAATTATTCATTTTTTCATTTTCCCAGATTAATTGCAAAATATTACACCATCTTGTTTATTTAGACTTAATTAATTTCTTCCTCTTTTTCCCTCTTTTAATAAAATATTATGAAACTTAATTTATCAATATTTTTGTGAAAGACACGCGAAAAATATTTCTATGTTCAAGGATGTCTTTCGACATTATGTTTAGAGGAGTCGCGATTGAATTCTGTGTCAAATGGAATGACCTTACAAGTTTGAAAATGAGGAGGGGGTGTGAAGTTGAAGTATTAATCTAACCATCGAACTTCCAGCTGACTGTTCAATTGTCAAGTTGGAAAGGGTATGGGTTCACTCAAATCTCCAAGGTCAGAGACCTTCGTTACGAGAAGTTTGAAATTGATTGGGCCCTTGCATCACATCTCTCTCCTTTTCGGGCTTTTTGCATATATAAAATCAATATGTACAATTTTATATCAACAAATGTCAGCCGCCATCTAAGAGAAAGAAAAGTTTTAAAATTTTTGAATATAAATGTACTGTAAGACAAGGCAGAGATCTTCCTCCCTCTCTTGGTTTACTACTGTTAGCGAGCGTTACTTATGGCGTTTTTGAGAACAAACTATGACTATTTGTAAGAAGATGCACATGCGTAGTTCATCTTGGAGCTATGAAACGAAATTTGGTCCTCAGTGGAGGTTTGAGAGGTGCGGACAAACAACTTTATAAATTCCCAAATTATTTTTTTTTAATTCTAATAATATTTTTATGTGTTTGTGTATCATTTGGAGGAGATATTTGTTCTACAGAAAACGATAGGGATGTACCTGCCTCTCACTTTTGCCAGAGATTTAATGAGAAAAACTGCGAAAAACTGTTTCGGTTATGCGCTAAATACAATAATTCGCTTCAGATGAAAAGGTTTTAAATGATTAGTATAGTTTAAAAGAAAACAGGAAGTTTATTTCTGAGAGGATGATAGGTAATGACGAATATATCCTCTCTAGTCAAGTTTATTTTTGAATAAAAAATTAATAAAAATAGTCATCTAAGAAGAATTATATTCATTTAGACCAGGAATCTCCAAACTTTTTTGTCCTCGGCCGGATTGTCAATGCAGAGAGCGGGGGACACTTTTTTTTTTTGATCAATCATATTAGTTTGATTTTCTTCAATTTCAACACTTGGTCAACCGCTATATTTGATTCTTGAAAAAGTATGTTCAAAGAAATACCCAAAATTGGGGTATTTTTGTATAATTACATATCTAATTTTATCTTCGGGCCGCTTTCGGCCTGATTTAAAATGAGGTGAATAACTTTTCTTGTTAGAATCGAACCGGGTTGGTCAAATAGTTCAATTAATTTATCAAAATCGAATTAGTTGAGTCAAACTAAATTAATTTGCAAAACACAAGCATTATAATCCCTTACAAAATCCCTCATTAAATCTTAAATAAATCGATAATTGGACAACCTCCACTCCGTTGCCAAGAGATTATATGTATTGACGTTGTCAATATAGCTCAAAAGCCCAAGTTTGCGAGTTCGGATCCTAGGTAGTCCGAGAAAAATTACTTTCGTTAACTCGATAGCAAATGGTATTCGTCTTAAAAAATTTTGATGCTGTTTTTTTTATTAATCAAAAGTCAGAAGAAAGAAAAGGATGAGTCTGGAAATGTTTTTGGAATGAAGAGTACAAACTGTCAAAGCCGAAGAAATACGACTTTTACGTGCAGCTATCCAATGGCAAACTCATTTAGCGCCTGCTCTATATTTTTTAATTTTAGGGGTTTGCTATTTTGGCTGTCATTTTTAAATTAACGCTTCCTTGTGGTAAACCCATGAATGCAGATCTCAATAAAAAATTTTCTTCCAAACACGAATTTAACAAGACTAAAATGCAGAGCCTCCGAAATTTTAGAAATATATCCGATCCTTATAGGACCTTTAACCTTCGGATGGATTACTCATATTTTTCAAGGTTAAGTCATTCTTATCATTAACTAGTTGATTTGCAAAAACAAGATAGAAATAAACAAGGATTTTTGCTATATTAAAACCTTTGAAAAACTCTTACCATCAAGCGTTTAGCTATTTAATTTAATATATTACCATCACCATTTCAAGTTGTGGGATCAAAGAGTTATATCTTTTCTATATAGGTTCTATTATATAATTAAAGTTAATTAACATCTCAATAGTGTCTCTTTTATTATTTCTAATGAGGGTAATTTGTAATGGTTCAATCATCTTCTCACTTATTTTTAAAGTCAATGTCATTCAATATTACGCCAAAAAATAATCAAAAAAAAAAAATAATTACTTATGTAAATAAAACAGCTTATTTTTTTTATGTGCTTTCTTGATTATAATCTTAATTAAATAATTTTAATTCCAATTTGTATAGTAAGATTACTTCCGAAAGAACATTGGTTGCGCATGCGCCAAGCAGCGTGGGAAAAACATTTATTTAAACGTATTAGTAGCAATCTAATTTTAACAACCTATGTATTCATGAAAAAATGATAATTAATATTTTATTGGAAGCAAACAACTCATTTTCATTTTGACCTTGTTGACATGGACCATTTTAAAAATTTTTGCACATTTGTACTCCATTTGTGATTTTTTATCCGAATCTGAGGTCAAAATTCTGATATTAGAAAAAAAAATTGTGAACAGATTATAGGAAGAATAGAATAACAACTTTTCAAGTTAATTAATTTTTCCCCCTTATTTAAATCTTGGGAAGTCTAACCACATAAATCGGATCGAAATCTTGTCCACGGGTTCGTTCCCAAGTTAACGCATCCAAACTAAATTATGCTCTCCACCCCCTAAATTGAATTACTCTCACTGAAAAATCCCATAAATATTCGTCCATAAGACCCGGGGTCTTACTAAAATAGGATCTTCCCCCCCCCCCCCCCATTAAGGGGAATTCCCTAGTTCTAATCTGAACTAATCAATCTAAAAATGGCCCTGGAAAAAATTCCATCAAAATCCGTAGCTTCGGAGTCTATGCGCTATAAACAGCGAGAGCACTTTGTTATTTTTTATACAATTTATGGTAGTAATTAGATTATTTGAAAGACGAGTTTAAAAATAGATATATGGAATCGATAGAAAATGTTTTTTTTTAAATTCATAATCATGAAGGAAGTTGTTTGCAAGCATAAGTGAGATATTAGGACGCAAGTCAGGTCCAAAATCGATCTTCTCAAATGAATAATGAGTTGAAAAATCACGAACACTAAAACTATGAAATTTTCATATAAAATTTGCTTTTACTATAGTATAAATCCATTTTTTAAGATAATTGCATCCAATGAAAATATTCAATTAATAAAAAGTACAATATATTTATTTGGAATTATTCACAGATGGCCATTAAAAGATTAACAGATTTAATCCAATTGGAATTGAATGCTCTGTATTTATTTGTTCCTGCTCATCGATCGCTGCAATGAAATAAAACATTAAAGGCTAGTTATCAAGCAGTCACAAAATGTCTACCTGAGGTGTATTCAAATTTTGACAGGTTTGGGGGATTTAAGAGATTAAAAATTTGATTTATCTGGAGCTCTTCAGCATGAAGCGTTCATAAATTTGTTAGGAGATAGCAAATGACCAACTCGAATAAATTTTTTTATTAATCTGCTACAAGAACTTTAGCAGTTGTTAATGTTTTCTAGATCACCTCTAGAGTTGAGTGGCTGTTAAATCAAATCGAAAAATTCATTCGAAATGTGTATGGGTTCGGAGAAAAGCAAAAACCAGCAGCTTTTCTCAGATTCACTATACATCAATTTATTTGGCAAATATAGGGACATGGACATAATGAAACGATTCGATAGCAAGTTGCTATGTGGCCGGATACCCAGTCCATTTGAGTAGAGGTAGAGGACTCGCTTTATTTTTCTAAGGTCAGTTGTTCGCTTCCCGATCTAAGCAAAAAAATTTATTTAAATTATATTGACTACCAATTAATTTAAGTAAATAAGGACGGAGTCTAAATGGCCTCAGATGCCGAGACTTAAAAAAAAAAAAAAAAAAAAGAATATATAGCAAAAAAAATTTATAAAGATTATTATTATTATATTATATAAAATTTATTATTTATTATCTTAATTATATCCATTGGTCTATTTCTCCAAACCGGATGTTTAACTTTATTGATTGAATTTTCAGTTTTTCTTGAATATTTTATTAGTTGCTAAAGTGAAGGAAAACGGGTGAGTTACGATTTTTTAAAACTTTAAATAAAGTAATTTCTTAGTTTTGTAAAAAAAAAATCCCAAAGTACTTTTATCTATTATGAGTCGATCGAGTACTGGGCACATCGGTTTATTTTTATTATAATATTACTATTTAAAACTGAATATATTCGGTCTCCAAACAAAAGAGCTCTGTTAATTTTTCCCTCTCTTTCTATATATTTTTGTGCGTATATATGATTCCTTTATTGCTTAAAATGAAAAGACGGATATGATTAATTAACCATAAGCCGTTAAGAAAATTTCAAAAAAAAACCAAAAGGCCCGAAACTTTTTGAAAAAAGAAAATTTTTTTAAAAAAAAAAAAAAAAAAAAAAAATGAAACAGGAAAAAAAGAGATTCATATTTTTCTATTTTTTTTTTTTTTCTTTATATTACGTATTTAATAAAGTAAAGAGAGTTGAAAAAAAAATGTTTTAAAAATAAATGAGCTGAAAAGTTTACTTTATTATCGCTAATAAGTAAAGATAAAATTCAAATTACTTTCTATTTATAAATTGTGAATTATAAATGAGATTTATGAATTTTTGAGATAATAGAGATCAAATGGGGAAAATTAAACAATATCTAGAGCAGGGACCCAACCTTGAAAAATTTTTTTTTAATCAATCCCTAATTTTTTTTTTTTTTTTTATTAATATGCTATGCTATGCAATGCTTTGTATGTATAGAAACATAAACGAGAAAGATTGCTCTCACAAGGCCCTATGCACCTCTATATTATATTTTATCAAACAATTATATGGTTTAAAAATTAAATAAAATTTAAAAACGGAAATTTTATTCCCCAATATACTCGAATATTATGAAAATTCCACCTATTCCAAGGGGTCCACATGAACCCCGTTGGGAATTCCTGATGACATGATTCATGCCGATTACGAATCCATAATGGCCGGACTGTTTTGAGTAAAAGCTAAATAAAATAATCTATTTCACAAATAACAATTATTATTAATTTATGATAATGTTAAATAAATAGAGAAGCGATTATAATTATTTTCTGATTTCATATGAGCTATTCTAATTTTTTCTATATAAATAAAGATAAAAGATAAATTTAGATATTTTTTAAATTAACAAAATCCACATTTAGAAGTTAATCGATTATTGTTTTGTTTTAAAAATAGAGTAACTTATTTAAATGAAAATGAAATTGCATATTCGTGATACGTTGCCGTTTATTGATTATCCGTATTATTATTGTTTTATTAAATCCATCATATTTAGAAATTGTTTATTCATCTAAACGCAAAGATTTTATTTTAAATCAGATTGCCACCCGTCAAAACAACTTGTCAGTTTTGCCAAAAGCAGTAAGCCAGAGAATACAACAAATCAAAATAGTTTAGTCGTTTCATTAGATCCCCAGGAATCTTCAATTTCCGATCCTTTGGAGGAGTATCGCTAAATTACATTCTCTCCTCGAAATGCAGGCGGAGCAAAAAATTCATCGGAAATTCTCGTTTTGAGCACCCCTGAATCCGGAAGCATCACTGTGTGTGCGAGTTTGTACCTGAGGTCAAAATATAGACTCCCAAACATTTTAATTTCACGCCGCCCCATGTCAAATGGTTTTACTCTATACTTCGCAATACTTATTATATTAGATTCATTAAATTAACACGATTGGGGGCGCCCCTCTAAGCGATCCAGCTTGGGAAACTCTGGCCTATTCTATAACCTTAGCCTTAAGCTTTTTAATAAGTTCAAACATATCACAGATAGAAGTTAGTTTGTGTTTAGTTGTCAACCGAAACGACCAACTCACTAATGGCGTTTTCGATCCACTGCTCCGGTGCGGAACAGGCATGCGCATTATTCATTTCTACTATGAATGCATGGTCAATTGGAGCATTCGAGTTGTCTGTCTTCTAGCAACCAAAGACGAATGTCTGCAACTCTTAATACAATTTATTGTTAGTCTAATGGAAGTACATAATATTCCAGTAAAAACTGATCAAGCGGAGGTGACCCGTAAATTAAAATTTTTTTTTTTTTTTTTTTTAATTTTCTTAACGAACAAGTTTTTAAAATTTAGTTACTAGATTACACTCTCTGCGATATGTAAGATGTACGATTTTGTTTAAGAAATAAAGCCTCTGGATAGTTTTTACTCTCAATTTTCGTTTATATTCGCTTATTTTGGTCATTCAGTAGGCTACAGACAATCTTCTCAAATTCTCTATAAAGAATTGAATCTTTAGGTAACTTTTGTCTTATCCATTTCTTCTCTAAAATTAGAAATTTTTGAGATATAACAATTTTTCTATTCCCCGAAGCATTTTGTATTATTTAAAAGGCGGTTAATGTAGTTTGAAAAAATGTTGGAATTGTTTATAATATAGTCATCTGCCATCACAATTTTTTAGGGGAGGGAAGAGAAAATTGACAAATTTTATACTATAGGCTTTTTAATAATAATTGTTCAATATACGACTTCTTCAAATGTAAATGGGCAATCCGTATCATTTGTTTCGTCTTAATGGAGGATTAGAAGAATTATATGAAATTCAATAATGAAATTTAATAAAATTTTATCTATTAATAGATTTATTATTCCGATTTTATGTAGGTCTCCTAATTATCCATTAAGACGAAACGAAAGGTACAGGTTGTTCAATTTCTTTTGAGACTTATAGTGCATATATAGATTTCAAATTATTTTCATTTTTCTAGGTTTAAAGATTTGAATATGAATAAAATTTAAGATAAAACATATTTGCAAGGTAAGTTTGTCTTTGGTTGGGCATAGATGCAGCCCTAGCTTCTAGAATTGTGAAGCTAATTCCAATCGGGCTCGCTAGATGGCATTGCCAAACGTAGGGTGTCCTTACAGAGTGAAATTATATTTTCACTCTTAGATATTGGTGAATGGCGAGATGTTTGTTGGGCCGTGCGTCCTGGTGTAAAGTAAGCACGTCCTCCTCGAAAGCGGAAAATCCTGGTTCGAATCCCGGCGGCTTGAATTATGTGCAACCAAACACAAACTTATCTCGAAAAAATGTTTTATCTTAAACGATATGTTGGCTGGCTCTATGTGGCGTTCGAATCCCAGCGGCTCTATGAGGCGTTATTTGAAAACCAACAGTTATTTAAAAAAAAAAAAACTATCAATTCATATCAATAGAATTCCCAAGGTATTTTTCAGAGAGACGAAGTCCGGAAATTTAGAGGGCAAAAAGGAAAGTGAATATTAGTATTCTACTTGTTCGTATTTTTATTCACATACTTGGGCTAGAGGAATGTTACAAATTGATTTTATCAAAGTGAGAGGGGGGGGGTCTTATCAAAGTGCCAAAACGACCCAGGAGCAAAAGAAGTCATGCTCTATTTGCTTAAGCACACGCAAGGAGAGAAAGAAAGAGATATCAGCGGTCACCGATGAGCTCGATTAAGGCAACAATTAACGACATTCGCCACAATGGCTTTAATAAATAAATCGAAATCGAAATCCATTAGAAATTAGAGATTAAAATCAAGCAAATGAAGGGGGATTAGGCATATATTTACTTTGATTTGCAGCTATTAAAAATAATTTGATAACGTAATTAGCGAAAATAAGGATTTGGATCTTCATATGATTAGAAAAAAGACCTGTTGTTGTGTTGATTAAATTTATTGTTTTCATAATCATTTTGATAATTGAGATTGATAAATATTATTGTTCTCAACACGCTAGTATGTGTTATAAGAAAATAATTCATTTTAAATTACACTGCTGTATGTGGGTGGCATTGAGAATTTTTTTAAATTTATCATTTGATCCGTAGTAAGTGGAATTTTCACATTCGCATTCTTTATTCGCTCTTCAAATAAAGCATCAGTTTCCATCTATAGCAAAAGGCACAGAATATGGAAACCAGAAAAAAAAGTATTCACGTCTATCCAAAATAAAAAGAAGCAATACATCAAGACATTGGCGTAATCCAGCCTTAAATCATGGGGGGGAGGGGAGTAATGAATGTAACATATATATTTGTGATATACAAGAGATAATATCATATTAATAAACAACAATTAAATATGCCTGGATGATGTGTAACGTTATTTAAATAAATTTGTAATTGCCTAATGTTTATAAGGCCTCGGATGCCGAAGAGAATAAGGAAAATAAATAAATAAACAACACTGAACGCACCTTGGAAGCAATCGATATTTAATATTGAAATTATATTCAGAGACTATTTATAAAACTCTAAACTCTAAAAACTGCAGCCGAAAAAAAGTATAAATAAAATAAAAAAAACCATGGTGGGGCATTTAGCCCCTTTAATCGCCTCGGCACCAAGTAAAAAAAATCTTCCAATTAAGGGGAAAAAAATTTTGAATTTCAGAAAATTTTTTTAGATAATATTTCTGGTATAAAGTCCCCTCCGTTTTGAACTTAAAAATAAATAATACAATAAAAATAATTTATAGAACAAAATTTAATAATAATAAAGAAAAAATAAAGTTTAATTATACAAAAAAATTTCCAATCCACCCCCTCCCCCCCACTTTCTAAATGACTAAATGACTAACTCACTAAAATGGATTTTTTGATTAATTGCTCCAGAAATTATCAACTGATCAATCTGGTCGGCTCTATCCTATCTGCAAGGACCAAACATGAATTTATGGACTTGAGTCAAACGGACCCACCGTGACGCAGTTTCATGTTAATAAATAATTTAAATTTCTTAAAGTTATTGCAGTTTTCATAATACCATTGATTATTAGTACTTCATATAGTATTTGAAATAAAAATCTGCAAATAATTTTGAGAAATTATGTATTTATTAAAAAAGTGTGCGTTACCGAGACCATTTGACTCAATATCAAGCTACTGAAAATTGCCATTTTTTTCTATTTTGACGTTTTAATGTTAAAAGGAGCTTAAATGTATTCATCCTTGCCTCTTATGAAACAACTTTATAATGACACTGTTGATTAGGGGCAAAATATATTAATCGACGTCATAACAATTCAATTTCTCGCTCTGATAATGCGAACAAAATCGAAACGTCGGACCAATATAAATGAAATAAGCACATCCGTTTAGAAATTTCTCTATTTTGATTGTTTAAATCCAAGAATAAAAGTTCACTTCGTTTCAATACGTAAATTAAAGATAAACATTGGTATTCATTTAATTATTTTGATTTATATTTTGTTGAGCATTATTATTATTATTATTAGTGCTATTACTACTATTATTTTTTACCGAATAAATACAAACATACTCCCTCCTCCCTTCTAAATACACCAGCTGTGTTCTAATTCATAAAGTGTGGCTCGTGATTAAAAAAGTTTGAAAAACATTCCTTTAATATTAGAAAATCGTTTTAAATAAAAAAAAAAAAAAGTAATTTGAGATAGATATTAGAAAAAGAGGCCATTACATGAAATATTTGTTCAAAGGCTATAATCAAATTTAAAAAAATTTATTATTTTGTTATCAAATTCTCGCTTTAGAATTTTAATAAAAAGAATAAAGAAATTTAAAATTAGATTTATTCCTTAAAGAAAAAACAAATTTAAACTTTAAATATAAATAGGATCATTCCGATTCCCAAAGGCGGACTTATTCCAAAAGTTGATCAAATTAGATGTGAAGATTAAATTAAGATTTCATTCATGCCTTTCACAGAAACTACCAATTTAATTTTGATTGTTAAGTTTACTCATGGTGGATTTGGTGATTCTTAACAAAAGGAGAGGAGTATTTATTATTTTTATAATTAAAAGAGCTGTTACTTACAATAAAGACTAAGTGAAGTGAAGAAGTATACTTACCTAAAACAAAAAGAGAAAAATTAGGCTTCAAAAATAATATAATTAAACAGCTATTGTTATTAAAGCGATTCACACTTATTATATTATAATTAAAGTTTTTAAAATTATTATACATTACTTAAAAAAAGAATTTTAATCACCGGATGGAAGCAAAAAAATATGTGCTACTGGGTGAATAACGAATAAAAAATTTAAAAAAGATGCATTAAAATTTTTATGAGTTTTTGGTCAGATTGTTTGAAGTTTATTAAGATCAATTTGGTCCCAAATGCAACAATTATTCAAATAGATTGGAGATCTTGGGTTCGGTCCTCAGGGAGCCTGCGGCCTGATACAACAAAAAAAAAAAAAAAAATACACAAGAAAGTGAGAAAAATAATAACCTTTTCAAAGTTTCCGAAGCTGTTTAAATAAAATTGAGAAAAAATTTTTAATAATAAATAATTAGAAAAGGAAAATCAAAACAGTTTCGTTAAAGCTGTTGCAACTATTAAGGACGTTCCCATCGACTGTATCATAATTGGAATATATAATGTTGCATAACAGTAACATCTTTATACATAAAATAAAATTATCATTAAAGCCTAGAAGCTTTGAGATGACAATCAAATTTTAAGTCGTAAATAAATAAAAAATAGTTCATATCCTTTGACAAGTGTTGAAATTTTTAAATAGTGAAAAAAGTTCAATCTTTATAAAATATTTAGTCATCGTGATGCAATTTTAAAAACCTCCTCATCCTCTGTTTGAATGAATAAAGGAAATGAACCAGTGCCCTTTTTAACGAGAGAGTGATTCATAGTCGAGTATTACAATTAATTATATTCAATAAGACCCAAGGCGCTTAGAGCAGAGGTTAAGCTCTTGCTTCATGATATAAAGGGAAACGGCTCGCTTCCCGTCCAGAGCGATGAGGTTCTATTGGCTAACAATTAATAAGGACAATGATCTCAACAGAGAAGCAAGTTAGTTGCCTTTTTGTAAAATATAGGACGTCCCCATGAAATAAATCGACAACAGAATCATCAAAGTTTTAAAAAATGTTAAATATTTGACCAATAGACGATTATGCGAATTAATTGGAATAGGGTGGTAGCATTGCAAGGATTTTCGCTTAGGAGGTCGTAAAAAAATTCTTTTCCTGTATGGTCTTTTTAGTTTCTTTTCATTTTTTGCCACTGGTTCTTATTATAAATTCATTTTAATTATTTTATTAAAAAATTTGAAATGATTTTT
>JAAAKE020098888.1:0-18923 GCA_010014785.2 Anisolabis maritima
GAAAGTGGAAAAAAACTGATTGATGACATCTCTTTCTCGATAAAACAAGGACGTACATTAGCGATTGTCGGAGAAAGGACAAAATATGAAGCTTAGGACGCAAGAAAAATTCTGCCTGGTTTAATCTATTATAAATTCTTTTGTGCATTCATTCAATTTTAATTATTTTAAAGAGATTTTTATTTTATAAATTTTATTGAATATTTAATTTTTTAAAATCACAAATGTAATTTCATAGTTAATTTAAAATATTGTCTGGATATTTAGAAATTTAAAAATTCAATTAATTTATTTATAAGCTTTGTTCTTTTATTAGATGGAAATATTGCTCTATTATATCCAGAATTAATGCCAGCATATTTAAAATAGTGAAAGAGAGGGGGTATTAATGTATCCACTAAATAAAACTTTTCACAATCCCTTGACATCCCATAAATGACCAAATGGCTAAAATAAAATACTCTCATTTTGAATAAAATTAATTTATTCGAGTGAGCTGTGCAGAGTATAAAAATATGATTTTTTTTTTTATATTATATAGTAAAATTGTGAAAAAATGAATAGAATGAAAGAAGGGTGAGAATTTAAAAAATTAGATTTATCGTATTCTCCTATATTTTCCTAATTTCAAAAAAAAATATTTATATTAAGAACTAGTAAAAAGATTATCATTCCTTAAATAAACGAGTGGAGTTATTAAATGAATGTATAATTGTATTCAGTGAAAACATTGTATACATAAATAATATATTCACGGAGGTTTGTGATGTATATTTCATGTTTTCCTAGCTGGCGACCCTGACCACCTACCAAGATCTCTGTTTATAAGTTCAGCGATGCTGAATCTTGGATGGGTAACTCCCAAGAAACAATAGGAAGCCACCGATAATTGCAATTTTTCAACATAATGAAATTGTAAAGTCTTAATGTCCATAGCAGCCGAACTATTAATTAAAATAATAATTAAAAAAAGAAATTAAAAATGTCACGATTTTCCATCAAAACGTCGGCAGAAAAATTAATGCATTTTTTTTCATTTGCTAGCTAACTAAAAATCCATAATTTTTTAACTGTTTATTTATTGCTTTTAAGAAATTAGTGCTTGCCTCTTAGAGCAGTGGTTACCAGGGGGGAAGCATGTGAGTCGATACATGGGGATATATCAAAAAATGTTTTATATATTTAGGGGGGAAATTAAACAATTAATTAAAGAATAACAATTTATTACTTTCTTTCCTCATCATTTTCTGCAATGACGAGTATTAAAGCCAAATATATATCCCTCCTCCTCCCGGCCGAGAGGTTAAAGGTATTGACAATTATTTTTTTCATTTCCTGCTTTGTGTCATCATCTTCGCGTTCTGAGCGATAAAATGATATTAAATTATATTGTCTACCAATTAATTTAAATAAACATGGATGATATGGCCTCGAAAAAGAAATTAAGTTCAATTAATTATTTTGATTAACAAGTAAAATAATCCAATTTAGTAGACTCCCCTTACATGAACAATTCATTAATAATATTTTCCCATAACTTTTTTTCTTCACTTATGAAAATATACATGAATTTCTTCGATTAGCTTATTAGAATTTACATTAATTATTAAAATTTCTCGGTTGGCCGTTGACATGACATAAGCGATCATTTGTTAAATATTAAGTATAATATTAAGTGGCGCATTGAGCTGTGAATCGAATTTCCGATAAGAGCCGTTATCAAAGCGAAGGTTCGCCTTTCACAACTTGGCTTTATTCAATTAATGTAAATGACATCCATATAGAAGAGAGAGAGAGAGAGATGTTTATATTTATGGACTCACTTTATAATTAAATAGAGAGTGGGAGAGAGAAGAGAGAGGGGGCTGGACTTTTTGAGCAAAAAGATAATCTTTAAAAGTGAATGCAAAATCCTTTTTGCAAGCAATATCATTTCGTTCGTTGAAGCAGTGCCAACGTGATTAATATGAAAATCCCAAAAGCTATATTTTCCCCCTCGCTACTCTTTGAAATGTCATCATTTCGTTAGAAAATCTTTTTGGATATATGCGAAAATTCTCTTTTAATGTCTCCCCCACTAAATAGAATTAATAAAAAATCTATTAGTTTTGCAGATTTTGTTTTATTTATTTTATTTTATTTTATTTTTTTTTTTTTTGAAGAAAATTTTATTAGCAAAAAAAAGAATAAACTATCAAGCAAATGTCGGATTACAGCTGCAGATTCCAAAATTTTTTTTTAATTCTAAGGAGAAGCTTTAAATTAAATTAAATTTTTAATAGATAAATTATTTGTGGAATTAAATTAATTCATTTAAAATTGAAATAAAGAAGCATTCTGAAAAGCGGTTCTGGGGCTAGTTCTGGGTTATGAGAGACATGAACATCCTAATCAAGTCATTCTTTCTTAGAATTTCCCTCTCTCAATCTTTCTGAAGAAAAATGCGTTTAAAAATTGAAATTATAGTTTTGGACATAATTAATTTTGACTATAGATTGGGAGGAAATTTGTACCTCAACTTTTTTGATATTAGATCAAAATAAAACAATTCAATTAATTTGTGACGTATTTAGGGAAGATTCTTGGAGCCCTTCTATCTTCGGAAATTCTCAAATTTATTCTTTAGCCATATACACGCCTATAACTAAATTAAAAGATTACAATAAGTCAAGAAAAATAACAATATTTATTGCAATTATATAATTAAATTTTTTCCAATTAAAATAGATAATATCTCGCCTCGAATGGTTAAAAAAAATTAAGTAGTTAATTATACATTTTTTAGCGAGAAAATTAAAAAAAATGAATCACACGTTCTTATTTTCGATAGATTTATTGTGCTCGAGTTTTAAAAAGTAACTAGAAAAGCTATTCCTAGTAGGTATATAATAATAATGTTTTGGTTTTCATAAATTTCATGTCAAAAAAAAAAAAAAAGAGAAAAAGAAAGAGTTAGATAATAAAACGTACATAAATCAATGTATATTCACACACGAGGAGGAGGAAGAAGAGAGACCTGGACCATGAATCTTGTGTCCGAAAAACGAGAAATCCCAGTATTCGTGGCCTCGGTTAAAAGCCTTGTAATCAGAGCCCCCATTAACAAACACCAACACCGAGACATTAGTCAGTCAGAAGGTGATTAGGTGAGGAATGGCCCACACCTCGAATTTGGTCAGGTTCAGCCAAACAGATTCATCATTTTCATGGAAAAGTTTTTCAGTTAAAATTTGTTTCTTATCCATCATCAATTTTTCATATTATAATTTGGAAAAAAATCAGAACATCCTCTTTAGTTAGAGATTAAATTAATGGAAAAAAGCATTTAGAAATAAAAGAAAGGAGAGATAATAAAATAATATATTGTTCAGTCGATGGGCTACAAGATTTTTAAAATTTAATTTAGGCTGCTGACTATTTTTTGAAGTCTTTTTTAGCATCTGAGACCATTTGGATTCCGTCATTATTTAATGCACTTATTTTAAGCTAATGGTGCTCAGACAAATTAGAAAAATTTTGAAATGAAATGAATATTTTAATTAAATATTAGTTCTAAAATAAATAATTTTTAATAATGGATAGGAAAAGAGGTACTTAGCAGAATTTTAACACCCGAAAAATAATACAGGACTCATGTTCCCAAATTTCTTAATATTGAAATTATACTATATCTTATTAACTTATGGACAAAAGTAAATAAATAACGAGATCTTTATTAAAATATGTATATGTATGAAAAATATTTTTATTTAAAAAATAACAAAATTTATAAAATGAAAAAAAAAAACTATTTGAATTCTAAAGATATAGCGGAAATTGCATGAATGTTGACTTTGGCCGAGATTCCAATATCGAAATATAATCTAAAATAATATTGGAAAAATAAATATTTATAATTTTATATTATTAAAGTGTAGATATCAACTGATATAAAAAATGTATATATTCTTCACTGATAAATAATAAAATTTGATCTTAAATCAGATATTTTATTATAAAATTGAAGATTTAGGCTATATCGTTTTCATCATTAAATTCTAAAATATGAGAAAGATATACAGAATATAGTAATGAAGTTGTTTCATTCTAACGAAATTAGATCCTAGGTAGTATTAATTGATATTAGAGAGGAGAGATAGAACTATATTGAAACAAGCGATCCTTTGGAAGGGACGTAATAACGAATGAATGGCTGTAAATTCGATATTTAGGCGAAGGACTAATTCTCAAGAACACCCTTCATTAATTAATTTTAATAGAACTTTGGGTAAAAATAGTACGAAAAATTGATCAGATCACAGAAGAGTTAGCCTTAATATTAGTTTGAAAGGTGAAACATATAGAAGAACGCAGACTGATTTAGTATATCCATAATCAAAATTTTATATAGTAAAATATTTGTGCATGATCATCTTACACCTTAAAATTTTTAATTTTTTGACTTTCCATTTCCCATACTTTCTAAAATCTAATAATAAATTTGTATTTAATTTTTTAGAGAAATGCTTGCTTATAAGATATTTAATTTCCATTGTGCACAAATATTTTTCTATATAAAAATGTTCAATTTGGATATATATATGTTAAATAAATTTATGCATATGTTTTAGCGGACCTGATGAAATTATAAAAAGCGAAATTAATTCCCCAGAGCAATAAATCATATTTTATAATATAACTTCGTTATCTTTCACGATTTTTCTCTTGAGATAAGTTATTTTAGTTATTTTATTAGTATTTATTATCCCCCTCAAATGGGCAACCTCTATCTTGGTTTTGTCTTAATGGCAATTGGAAGATTTAGATGGAATCCGAAAATATTTAATAAATTTAATAAGTAAAACATTATGAAATTTGATGATTTCCAATTTCATGTAGCTCTCCTAATCTAAAAGGTCCGAAACAAAGGACAAAAAGGCTGTCTAATTATTTTTGAGAAGGATAGTATATATTTATATAAAAAACACTGCTGACGTTTCAATTCGGGTTGGAACTATTTTCAGAGCTGGAATAGGGATATAGTTGTAAATTTCTATAACGATATCACAGTTCCGAAAATGGTTCCAATCCGAAATGAAACGTCAGTAGTGGTTTTTATATAAATATATAGGCAACTAATTCAGGCTGCATTCATCTCTATTTTTCATCTTTTCCACGATATAACTGCTCCTAGATCTAATATTAGATAATCTTTAAAAAAAAAAGTTGTGAGTCAAAAAAATTGGAAATTGTTTAGTGCAGTCAAGGCACAAACAGCTCTGTCCCTTGATGCTGAGGTAGAGGTTTCGTCTCATGTACTAAAGGCCAGAGGTTCGTTTCCTGTCCTGAGCGACAAAATTTTATTATACTGGCTACCAAGCAGTATAAATAAATAAGGACGGAGTCTAAATGGCCTCCAATGTCGAAAAAGACTTAAAAAAAAAATTTTTTTGGTTGAAGTAAATTAATTAATAACAAGAAAAATTATTTTTGAGAATTAATTAATTAATCCAGAAAATCCACTAAAAAAAGATAAAAACAAAAAAAGGAAAAAATATTTGGTTAGTACAAATTAAAAAGAAAAAATTAAATACCCAAGCAAGAAATTTTTGTTTTTCTATGAAATCTGCCGCATTTTTAAATAAGCTATCATCTCCTAAGTCTATCTTTGTCAACACTTGTGTCCAGATGAGTATATTAAACTAACATATTTTTATCAAAATTAACAATTTTTTTCCGTTCTATCTATAAATTATATTTTTTTCAACTTTTGAAAATATTTGGTTTTGTAAATATACATGTGGGCATATTAAAGCAAAGTAGTATCACAAATCATCATTGACGAGGAGCCGCCAATGGGATTTCTCTCTCTCTCGTTCTATATCCACGCACGAATGTCCCAGCACTAAGCCCCGAGCTGTTAATGGGTTTTTTCATAGCCTCCCAAACTATATTTATCCACAGACCTAAGGCTTTTAACTTCTATAAAGATAGTATTTGTTTTTTTTTTCTTGTTTTTTGTTCCTTAAAATAAAAAAATAAAAAGTTTTATCTACATAAATGGCTCTTCAAACAAATCCACCCAACTAATAAACATATTTATTTAAAAAAAAAAAAAAAGTATACCCTCTTAAACACATCTTTAATTTGTTAAGAAAGAATGAATATTATTTTATTTTAAATATTCATATTATTTTCCTATTGGTTTTATTTCTTGTTTCGATGATTCCGAAGTACAAAAAGCTTATCCTCTTTAAATCAGTGAAGTTTAAAATATATTATTAATAATATATATATAATACTTTATCAAGCCATATTTATTTAATAGCTAATTATTTATTTTTTGGTTCAGAAGGGGGAGGGAATCTTTCGCCTTTGAATCATGAAATAAGAGTGTTGACTCTATTTCAAAAGGTAGGGTTTAATTATGTTATCAAAATATTAAAAAAAAAAAATTATTCAATTTGTTCGTTTAGTATAAAACTAAAAATACTAATTAAGAAAATTTTATATTGCTGTGGATCAGTGCTTCTCCGATCCCCTTTTCATCCGAGAAAAATTAACACGACCTTGCCAGATCTAGAATTAATTCTATAACCAAATATATAATGGTAATCAATGCCGTTGCTATTTATTTCATAACCAGAAAATTTAGTCAAAAAAAAATCTTAAATCGTGTCGTGATTCAGAGTTTAAGAGAAAATAAATAGATGTTATAAACCCTTTTACGACTCATTTATAAATTACTTTTATTTTGCCCCTGATTTGAAAATTAAACACAACCGAAGATAAAGTTATTTCTCAGGGCAGCGGTTGCCTACATCTTGTTTTGAAGGCGTCATATTACATTTATTGATCAAGAGGAATTCTTGTTATGGGTCCAAAGGCAGAAAAATTTATTTATATTGGGGGTTGGACGCTAAATTTAATTTTTATTTTTAATAAACAAATAAACGTAAAATAAAGAGGTTTAGACAACATCGTCCTCGTAATGGGCGAGAGACTGTAGACACGATAAGACAACAACTTGATAGAAAATTTTATAAGCTTTTAAATAAGGACTAAAGTCAACATCTTTTGACAACAATTGATCAAACTGAAATAATTCTTTATTTGGAGTTCAAATATTTTCTCAACTCTCAATTTTAGCGAAAATTAATATTAATAATCATTCATTATGTTCAACACCTTTTGTATAAAAAAAATTTTTCTTTACCCTTTAGGGTCTTCTAATCAGGAGAATCTATTTAGCGCAAATAATGTAATTCATATTAGATTATATAAAAGATGTATAATATAAGATATTGATTTGATTAATAAAATAAAAAGACTATATTAATATTATTAATTATTAATATGAAAAAACATCCCTTTGTGATCGTAGTATAATAAAATAAAGTTACCTTTATAAAAATGTCAAAAAAAAAAATTTGATTTCAAGATAATAAATTTAATCGTTCATTTCGTGAAAATAGTTTACTAATTCTAGGAAGCAATTTTATTTTTTAGGTCATATTTTAATCAATAAATCATTTCTTTTAAAAATTATTTGTCTGTTAAATTCACATTTTAACTAATGATTTAAGTTGGAAGCAAAAGAGAGGAGAGAGAGAGAGAATCTTATAATTTCCCACAGGAAATATAGAGATTCAAATAGTATAATTATTTATGATAGTGAATTGATTGCATTGATTTCTATCGAATTAATTTAGTTAGTCTCGGCTTGGCGAAGTAATTATACCATTTCAACTGGTTTAATAAATTCCCTTAATTGATTTAAAATTCAACTGTCAGAAGAGAAGCAGCTTAAATCGAATGTTAAGAAAACGAGGTTTATATAAATCATAGTATATAGAAATAGGAAAGGTGGGAGAGAGTATTAATTTTATTATAAATTATAAATATAAGAGTACGAGTTTTTTGAACTCTATGCTTTACCTTCCTTTCAAATTATATCTACCTATCTATTTAATTAATAATTTCCCATTACTTTTTTTTCTTCACTATGTAAAATAAGTATATATATATCCTCGTTTAGCTTATTAGAATTTTCATTCATCTATATTTCTATAACAAGGATTAATAAAACTGTAAATGTCTAGTACAGTAGTTTCCAACCACAAACAATCTTTTTACTAGGATACTAGAGATCTGATGAATATGGCAACATAATGTCTAAAAAATTTATCTTTCAAAGTGTAAAGACCCCACCAATATGCCTCTAATCAACCACAAGAAAACTACGACTCCGTTTTATCTATATGAGTGGGAGAAGAGGCTATCACTATTACTCCTCTATCTTTATATCTCTCTAAGTTTGGTTAGAGCGCATTTTTCCTTAACTAACATGGGGTGCATAGACCCCTTTTGTTTTTATTGCTGGGAGATAGGCAACTTAAATGACTCAAACTCAATAATGTATTTTTCGATTAATTTACCTTTAGAGCAAGCCAGGTTGTTAAATTAACATTGGGTGATGGAAGGATCTCTGGAATTAGTCGAAAAATCATTTAGTGATTGGTTATTAGGATAGCTTATCTTCTATTGACCAAATTCGAAATATTTTCTGCAACTCTGGTACTTTAGAACTATTAGAATCTACAAATAATATTTGGTATAAGGATCCTAGTAGCGATGCTATTACCATTAATATTGTATAAGTATATGTTGAATATTACATTTTTTTTTTTACTTCATCACACTAATTTTCTTTTTTGAGATTTCTATTTGTTGGTTCACTTTCCAATTTCTTGCGGACTATGAATGGTTAAAAATCACTGGGTTAAGAATATGTAATTAAAATTTTAAAAAATTGAAAAAATATTTAAATAGTAAAAAAAAAAAAAAGAAAAATTGTAGATTGTTTTTCTAGTAATAATTTTCAAATAGGAAAGAATTTTTAAGTTGTGAATTATGTATTCTTATACACATTCGTATCATAAACCTATTTTTTAATATCATCTCTAAATAAAATTTCAATAACAGACAGTATTTTATTAAAAAAAAGAAATAAAAATTCCAAAAATATTTTATTTTTTTACATGGAAAGAATATTATTATTTCGAGATATCTATTTCAGCACGAATATAAAACTAAAAGGAGAGAGATGGATCCGCTCTGGATGATGAGACATTCCGTTGAAAAGAGAGAAATCAAAGATG
The DNA here is from genome assembly GCA_010014785.2 of Anisolabis maritima. Taxonomy (NCBI): domain Eukaryota; kingdom Metazoa; phylum Arthropoda; class Insecta; order Dermaptera; family Anisolabididae; genus Anisolabis; species Anisolabis maritima. Next base: position 9,141 of record JAAAKE020098888.1, read on the forward strand.
CGCCGAAAAAGTCGTTCGTTGACTTGTCATGGTTAAGGGAGGGGGGGAGGATAGGGGATGATGACATCATTTCGGGTAATGGACAGTGTCGTCAATATTACCCTTGGCCTTCAGATCTTGTAACTTGTTATGGCCCATGAACGCCCCAATAGCCAATAGACATTTTGTCAAATCACGAAAGAAAAACTCTAAAAAAAAGTGATATAAATAGAAATTGATTCAAGTGGAAATGAATCCAACTAAATTACAAAAGATACGACAATTGAACAAATAAAAAAGAAAATAACTTTCTTTTATTGCTAATTATTGATCTTATAGAATAAGAAAAAAAAAGTAAAAAATAATTGGAAGAATTTTTGTTAGAAGAACAAGTGCAGGAAAAAAGTAAAACCATCTGAGCAAAATAAAAAACAACGCCTCAAATCCATCCGATATTTAGTTGTAGACATCTATATCTCAATGAAATTAATTTTTCTTCTATTATATTTAAATTAATAGATAGCTAACTAATTCACCCGAGCCTCTTTAAATAAATTTATGCAACGGAGAGGTTTTCGTAAATTACGAAAATATCATAAGAAATTCGTTCTTGTTTGACTGCTGGACGATAGGCAATCCAAATGACCAACTCTTTAATGGATTTTTCGATTTATTGCACCAGCACTTCTTTAGAATAAACCATTTTAATCTCTAGGGAGATTTAACAACTGCTGTCCGCTCTAGAAAATGCCTAGCACAATAATTAAAAAATCCATTAGTGAGTTGGTCATTGGGTTGCCTATCTTCGAGCAAGTAAAGATATATGCACTTTTTGGTAGAACAATTTAGAATAAAACATTTTAACAAAATCAATTGAAAGAGATATATTTTTTCTTTTTAGGGACAAGACATTGGACTCTCTATAAATATTAATAAATTAAGATTTAAAGCCTTGAATGTAATTCTCTTTTGGAAAACAAAAAAATATCATAAATTTTTTTTTTTTTTGAAAATGAAAAATTATATTTTCCGTTTCGATATATCGAAAGATATTATTTTATACTTTAAACTTACTGTCAACAATTTATCGGAAAACAAGTTATTTTTATTGATAATAATAAATCTTAAGAAAAATTATGTTTTTGTTTTTTTTTTTTTTTTTTTTTTATTTATAAAATATTGTTTATATCATCTGAAAGAATTTCTTATTAAAATAGAACAAGAAATGTCAAGAAAATTTGTTATCTCTGATATGATTTATTCGAGATGCTTCTCTTGAAGATAGACAATTAATAACTAATACAAATACAAAAAGGAAACAAAATCCACAGATAAGGAAAGTTGAGGAGTATTTAAAAAATGGAATTGTTTTTCATATTTCCATTTCCTTTTAATTATTCTTTTTGATTGGAAAACCCCTGTCCCGGTTTGCATCGTTTCCCCAAACTCATAGTATTAGCGCCAGAACGCGAGTCAGAGAGAGTAATTACGATAATTTTACTAGCAGCTAGGGATATCATTTTACACGCTAACGGATTTTTCAATTAATTATTCCAATAAAAAGTCAAAATTTCATAGATGGATAAATTGGTCTGATGTGAGTAGTAAGACGAGAAAAACATTCATGGGAGACCAAGTCAAAAACCCTTCTAAATAAGGTTTTATTGGGCACTTGACGAATTCACTACCATTCGTCAACCTCGCTCATTGTAGTTCCGATAATGGTCAGGTCTCAGATACGGACATCATATGACTACTCGAAGCTATATATTTGAATTGTTCCTTAAGATTTTAAAATTACAAGACAAAACATTTGGTTAACGCTTAATTCTTCTTACATTTTCCCAACTTATTCGCCTATTGTTCAGATTATAAAGACGTATCCTCGACGAAAAAATAAAAATTTTAAAAAAGTGAAAAATTGGGTTATACCTAAAGAAAAAGAGAAAAATGTAAATGTACATGCTCCAAGCCAGAGAAATTTTAAAAACATTTTATGCTATTAAATCTATTCAAATTAATTATTCTTTAATGTGTAAGATAATCTAAGAGTTAGTTTTTTTCACTGGAAAAAAATTATAGTTAATTGCATTAATTTCTCGTTTTATATATTTATCAATATCATAGACCATATAATTATCAACCAATTAATTTATTAAAAATGATATTTTCCCCGGATATTTATTTTTTATATTATCGTGACGTAATCATAACCTATATATAAGCAGGGCCTTCATTCATTGATTAATTAATAGATTATGATCGAACATGTCGTTTATTTCAACCATCTCTTTTTGATTTTTTCCAAATATTTTATATTCGTCTATTTTTCCTTTCATGTGTCGGCCCCATTGATACGAATGGAATCAAATTGGTTAAATCGGTGGTGATTTGTTTTTCTTTAAATCTTGTGACAGATTCAGTCTGATAATCACACAAAGCCTTTTTGATAAAATAAAATAAAAAAAGCGGAATTATTTGAAAAAAATTAATTGAAAAATGGATGTTTTTTGTGGCCATTTGAATCACTATCGTGTGCTTCGGGAACAAAGGGCTGCTGTTCACCAGGAGACGTCGATTGATCTCCTTCGTTTTTCGACGTCATTCATATCGGCCCCTGGCGCTTAACAAACGAGTCTCAGCCTTTTTTTTTTGCCCTTGCTAAGAATTGAAAAATGATTATGTACCCCTTTCCATTCATCGTTTTGGTTTTATCGGGACGTCGGTCAGCTGGGGGAGATGTCACCCCCTCCGTCTTTTCTTTCCTTTTGATAGTAGAAAACAAAAAAAAAAAAACTATTTGTTTCCGACGAGATGTCCAACGTCGTGTGTTTTGGAAATCTTCCCGAATACTCAAGGAATGTCTAAACGAAAAAGAAAAAACAACAAACATGGAAAGAAACTCATTCATAAATTAACCACTTAATAGTCACTAGTAAAATGTGTATTTTTAATTTTATTATAAACTTTATACTTCTTTTTATGATTATTATTATTGAAATGGATATCCTGGGTTTAAAGGTGGAATTCATCAAATTAAATTAATATTTAATTAAAAGTTAAACAATGATATTAAGAAATAAAAAATAATATAAATAATCCATTGACGTTTTTTTAATTTATTGACTGACGGCCATTGTCGTATTAAATGGGAGGGGCAAGGAAATTGGTGGAAAAAATTACAAAAATAAAAAATTTACAATTCAATAAGGAAAAATAAAAGAATTGTAAAAATTTTTGAGATTCTAATAAATTGAAATGAAAACTAATTACACAAATTCCTAAGCATCTCAAGATCGCCTTTATCAAAAAATATTTATATTTTATTGGTATTATTGAAAACAATATAGATCTACAAAAGTTTCTTAAAAGTGAATTTTTAGTTTATTGAATTTTAATAACATTTTTTTCTTCTTCAGACACCATAAATCCTCGGAGAAAACTATTAGTCAAAAGTTCTGTAGATATGGAGGCCTGTCATAGTGTGCATATAAATACAATGTTGCGTTCGAATCGTGAACAGTATGTCTTTCGACTTTTTGTTATAGCATTGATAAGTAATGATGTTGTAATTTGTCAATTTTATATGTACCATGTGCTTTTTTTTCTACAAGTCTGCATATTTAAAGATTTTTGACCAATAATGTATTTCTTGATAATGAGGGCGACCTTTGTTCGAAACATTTACATTTTGGCTGCTATAACCTCTTCCTTATATTCGATATTCAGCCTAATATGTATAATTAGAAATTTTTTAATTGCCAGAATTGCCAGAAATTTGTAGACAAAATAGAGAATTAAAACTTTTTTATTTACTTATGTCTTTTTTGGCATTTCAGACCATTTAGACTCCGCCCTTTTTTATTTATATTAATTGGTAGTCAATATGAAATAAATATATTTTGTCGTTCAGGACTGAAGGTACAAACAGACATTCATTTTTAATTTATAGAAAAAAAGATAATTTGTTCTAGATAATTTTTTTTAGTTTGGTCTATTTTTCTTCATCTAAAATTATATTTTTAATTAAAAATTTAATCAAAAAAAATATATATATATAAAAATAACAATATACAAAATTAGTTAAATTGGAGTGATTATTTAAAAATGCATTGAAAAAACATACATCAACTTTTAAATAGATTACTTGATGAAAATTGGAACGGTTTTTTTTTAACTTAAACAAAAAATAAACTACATATATATTTATAACACTGATTATTTAAATCAATTAAGCTCGTATTTAATGGGGTATAAATAAAAGGTTGGCTACCCGAAATTAAAAAGAATGCAGTTTCAGTTTGGAAACGTATTTAGGATACAATCAATATTCAGTTTTAATTGGGGACCCGGGGGACTTTTCTTAGATCACACTCAGGAGGCCATTTATTTTAATGTCAAGGCGCCTATCGTGAGTGAATAATAGAGAATCTCGATCAACATTTACAATGAAAATAGACGACGAAGAAGACCTAGAAGAAGAAGAAGAAGAAGCTAGCTTTTTAAATAAAAAATGGGACGTGATATTTCAGTGAATGCATACTAGCCTTCCATCAAGTATCATTACACGTCATCGAGTCGCGCTTAATGATAATATTCTCGGTGACATGAAAAGAGGTTTTATTTATGGCCTGATGAGGATATAGAAGAGGAGAGGGGAGAGGAGGATAAGAGGGCCGCATCTAACCAACCTGTTTGAAAGAAAACCGAGAACTGTGAGAGACTAGCAATTTCTTTTCCTATTTAATATTTTACCGTCAGTAATTAAACGATTTTTTGAATTATTTGCCAAATGTGCTGGATTTATTTTTGTTCGGTGACAACTAAAGTCTTTTTGAGGATGTAAAATATTAACCCGCTTGGGGCGAACGCCGCGCCCAATAAACAAAAAAAGGATTTAGATCTTCTTGAAAAATAACTAAACTTCACTTAATCTGAATAATTAGTAAAAGTCAGCTGTAGGGGAAAGCAAGTGGGAGGTTCCCCTTGAGCTGGAAAATTTCTTTTCGTTCCTTTTGGAAAAATAAGGTTTATATTTATTTTTTAATTAAAAAAAAAATCGAAATTTTAGAAACCTTGGATTAAAAAGAAATTAATTCATTGATTGCTTGATTGTAGGCAAACAAAAAATATTAATGAAGGGTTTTTGATCAGAGCTCCTATAAATCGAACCATGTATGTTGTTAAATCTTGCTAGAAATTAACAAACTCCTATTAATGGAAAAATCTCAAAATAAGTAAAGTTGGTCATTTAGGTTGTCTACCTTCAATTAAGCAAAAACAATCGAATTTATACACCATGTGATAGTCTATAACCAAAGATGGTGTTAGAATATGGGAAAGCGTCAATGAGGTCGTCCTACTTAAGATTATTTTTTCTTTATCTCGATTCTAATTACATATTATACAGAATGAGAGTATGGTAATCATATAAAAATTTAATCTTTTCTGTTTTTCAATTTTTTTAATGTATGGAATATGTACCATGGAATGTATAAATTCGTTCGTGTTTGGTTGCTTGAAGGTAGTATATCCAAATGAACAAATGATTAATGGATTTTTGATTAATTGTTCCAGAACTTTTGTTGTTAAAATCTCTCTAGAAATTAACAATTAGACGGATAATTAAAAAGGAGCAAATATTCAAAAAACCTATGACCGTAATTACCTTTGGGTTGCCTAACTTCCAACGACCAAACATAACGAAATTTATACAGCTTTTATGCATTAAGTACTTTTGTGTGGATCTTGGAACTTCCAAATTTAAAATTAACTTTAGCTTTGGTTGATTGGCAAAGTTCAAAATAACTAGTCTAGTTTTTTTAATATTTTTCTGAATCAGAAGCTATTTAGACTCCGTTCGTATTTATTTATATTAATTGGCATCCAATATAATATAAATAAACTAGTCTAGTTAATGCTTTATTTTTTATTCTAAGGACTACCCAATATTTTTTTGAATTTAATTTAAAATCACTAAATAGGTAAAGCCATTAGTATAATGGGGATAGTTAGATTTATTAGACTTAAAAAATTTCTCTAGGGAATTGAATCATTAATTATTGCTCAATTATCACCTCTAATTTCGTAGATATATATTTTATTATTATTAACTTAAAAGAAAAAATTTCCAAAAAAAAAAAGATGGTGTTTATTAGTTGTTTTAAAAACATTATATAAGCTGGGTATTTAATTAACTTGATTTATTTAAGAGAAGGAGCTTTTTTTTAAACAAATATAATTTTTATATATTCACCCAAAAAAGTATAAATCACGTTAATATCCTTTTATAACTTTTATTTATGAAATATTTTTTGAATTATGCATTAAAACAAAAAAAAAAAGGCTTAGGAAAATATTATGCAATTTACAACCAATTAATTTTTGTGAGAAACTATCAAATGATGCTTTAGTTATATTATAAATTTAATAAATCACAGGGTTTTTTTAACTCCGAAATATTTGAATTAACCATGTATTGAGTAGGTTCCCATATAACGCGAGATAAGGGAGCAAGAAAAAATTATTTATTAATGATAACAGATGTGAAAGCTTCAATTTTATTGTGATTTAATTTTGTTTTTTAGATTTTAAATTCTCAAATGTGTTTGTTTTATGTCAGAGATTGACAAATATACTTTTGTTATCAAACTTATCTATAATTAATAACCCTCTCGCTAATTTAAACTTTTAGAAAATTTTGTTTGTTTACAACTTTCTATAACGATTTTAAACTTTAAAATGAATAATGCTTTATGAGCAAAAGGGTAATATTTATCTGGTACTCGAAAAGAGAAGATTAAAAGGATGAGCAAATAAAAATTTCAGGTAAAATATAATAATACTTAATAAGAAATGGACAATACAATATTTTAAGTATTATTAAAATAACGAAAGAAAAAACTTAAATATTAATAAATTTCTATTTCTTAATAAAATTGAGTCTCCTATAAAAAAATAAGAGAAAGTGAAAATGACTTACAAAAATCTCTGCAGATTGAAGCTTGAAGATTCAATTTTGAAGAGAATAAGAGGTGTAGATAAAGTGAAGCAGCAGTGCGAGACATTGAACCATGGTGAAGAAACTAAAAAAAATGTAAGTTGTTTTTTTTTAGGATTCGGCTTCCAATAATGGATATATTACTGTTAAGTCAATAAATGAAATAGTCTGAATTGCTATAGTAGGAAAAAAGTGCAATATAAACTTGAAACATTTAAATTTAATGGGCGTAGTCAGTCATTTGGGTAAACGAAAATGAAATGAAAAAGAATGCAATATTTAAAATAAACTTCAATTTACACTATATGTGACAAGGTATCATAAGAAAAAATATATTTTTTCGAGTTTAAAAGGGTTTCGTAGTCCTACTTTCTTGCTCTTGTCTATACATATGTTTAATTTATGATATATCTAAACAATTATAAATTTATAGAAAAAAAAAAATTAAGAATAAAAATAGAAAAGATTTATAAAAAGGGCAGGTTTATTTTTGCCCCCCTCCTCATAGATCAATGGATGAACTATTTGTTTTTCTTTCCAACCTCAAAATACACACACAGTCTCGCTAAAAAACCATAGAATTCATTCATTAATTATTTTCTAAAGCTTTTAAATGCTTTTACTCCTATCAAATGAAAACATTAAATCATTTTGGTTAGTAAATAAAATAAAATTAAAAATCCCGGAGTAAGTGAGACGTTTTTAAAATAGCAAAAATATCCCGGGCGATACCTAGCGAGTAGAGAAGTTTAATTAGGAAAAATTTATGCCGGTAAATTTGTCAGACCCCTATTCTATACGGTGGCGACATAATTATTGATGGAGTTACGATGTCACAGACACGCTTCGAGTTATATTTCCGGTTCGGCTCGTCTGCTCAATATATACAGTATATGAACGAAGATGCGTTCGTGTGGGTGTGATGTGAGTATTAATACATCTCCCGGTTGGATGGAAGAGAGAATGATGCTTCTCACTAACCAAAGATGAACTCCTTGAGGTAAACAGTTCTTCATTAAAGCAATTTATAGCTAGAAGTCCAGGAAATGTCATATCTGATGGATTAATTGTCTCCTGACCCGAAAACTAAATCTACTTAAATATATAATTCTTCTGCTAAACCCTGTGCCTTGGAAAAAATACCACGGAGTGCAAATTAATTAGTGTTTGGTTACTGGAAGAAAATGATCAACTCTAATGAATTTTTCGGTTAATTGCTCCAGAGCTCAGGATTATATATGTTCAGTTGTTAATTTCTAACTACGCATGTGTGGTTTGTTTTTGGCTCTGGAGTAATTAAACGAAAAGGGAGTTGGTCATATGGGTTGCCTATCTTCCAACAAACAAACGAATCAATTAGCATTCCTTGGACAAGTCTTTTTTCAAGATAATCAGTGAGCCACTGACCACTTTTCTTTGGAATGGAATGTTCACAACCCTGAGATTACTGAAGGGTTATCTCTGTCCTTGTCTTAAAGTCATGATTAAAAGTTTACCCGCCACCCATAGATTGCCGACATTTGTTGATATACGTACTTCTTGGTTATTTTGCGCATGTGCACATTGCCCCAAAAATGACAGATATGATGATAGCCGAGTGCTATATCAACCGGCATGGTTTCTTCCAATAGAGAGAGAGAATATAGGCATAACCGCTCCAGTTCAATTATTCTAGCGATAAAAGTTATCTACGATAATTCGAAATTAGTTTAAGTATGGATGGATAATGGTTATCGTCAAATTAAATTAATTTTACGGCTAAATAGTCTTCATTGACGAAAGGCAAAGAAATATTTCAGCTAAAAATATTAATTTCGGTTAAAAATCATATGAAATTTTAAAATTTCTCTCTAAAGTTTTTTTAAATAAAATTAATAAATAAATAAAAGTTATTTGAATTGATTATTCACCTCTATAATATTTAATTCCTGTTTTTTTGTATTATTTATTTCATTCATCAACTTTTACAAGAAAATAATAGTTTATTTACTCATTTAAAATAAGAGTCATCAAGGAATTCTTGATTTATTGATATATATATACGCCTAGAAAGAATTTAAAGAATGAAGTTTTGCAAATGGAGTATTCACAATAAAAGAAGATTTCTAATTCTAACAGAACAATTCGACCTTTTGGCATTTCAAGTTTATCTATTTGCCTGTCCAATAATATCTCAGATGTTTATGATCCATTTAGAAGCTAAACGGGAAAACGTAAATTTCTCTTGTGAAATAATTATGGGATAGTTAAGCACATAGTTTATCAAAACAAAAACCAGAAAAAAGCAATTTGTTAAGTCTTTTAAAATAATAATCAAGGTTTGGAGAAAATTAATTTTATTCAGTTAAAAAGAAACTTTAATTACACTAACTATTTCAAAAGGAATAAGTTATATTAATATTTTACGACCTTTGACATTAAAAACAAAATTATTTTCTTATTTTTCCAGTAGTAATCATAATTAATTTTGCATTAATAAAGAAATTCTAAATGGTAAAAGAAATATTGGCAAGTATAGCAAGTTCAAATCTCACATTTTGTTAAGAGCCAATGAAAAATTAAAAACTAATATTGGAGAGGATGGGTTTTCGCAGTCTCAAGAGTTATGATTCAAACAAAATAAAAATTGTTTCATATAAAAGCGAACAGATAATGCAAAAAAATAATTACTAATAATTAATACCTCTATTATTTTTTGAGATGTAAAATTCACGGATGGAGAAAGCTCATTTGGGAAAATCCGCTTAAAAAATAAGCAAGTATAAGAATAATAGAATGGAATAATTTCCTATATCACTTTCCTT